>JASDQU010212723.1:23426-34987 GCA_032191745.1 Picea mariana
AATATAAATAATCAATAATTAATAATAAATTAATTAATGAAAAGACAATAATGGAAAAGACATGTCCATTAATGAAAGGGCACTCCGCTCTATTGAAATATATCGAGGCCCTCAATTGTAATATATCATCGCATACAATATCTACTTACAGTTGAGATTTTCAGTGTGTAATTATTCTATGATAACAGTAGCAATTATATCATAAGGAAATAATTATCATATCTAAAAATAAAAAAAAATCAACATGGTATCAGATCTTTTTGAGTCATTTCTGAAGCTAGTTAAAATCTTTCAGTGCCAGATCTGATAGATATGCTTCAGATCTTTTATTTTTTGCAATTGTACAGTCATGGTCGCGAGCAGCCTGTGCACACAGAGTGACCACATTCCCTTTGGTCATGATTTTCCTAATTACAGGGTGCGATCGACTTAAGATGTGAGGTCCAGTGAGCCTCACATGGAGATCAATAGTGAGGAGCAGGAGGCTCCGAAGGATAAGGGTATAGATATTTATTTTTTAGGATCTAATCCTAACCCCTCTCCATGGGTCATTAGTTAGTAGGATATGTTCTCTATGTAATAAAGGTTGACATTAGTTAATAAGGCCTAATAAATAAAGTTGAATAAGTCAATGTAAGAAGATCTAATAGAAGCTTTCGCTTCTAAAAAGATATTCCTCTAGAAGTTTCCTTAGAAAGTAGAATTAATATAAATAAGAGTAGGAGGCATGGGATATTTTTGTCTTGGTGATTATTGAAATAGAGCTCTGCTCTGCTAGAGGTTTCCCCCTCGAAGAGGCAAGTGAACATTGCTATCATTAATAAAGGTGCTCTTTCTGGTGTAATTCGGGTATTATTCTGATATTGTTCCAGATATATCATTGTTGTTCTCCCATTGCTTGGTAAATAATTATGTTATGCATATTATATTATATCTGGAATATTGAAAGTGGTATCAGAGCTCTTTCCAGGGCAAGACTTGTGGGGTAAATTTTTTTTTCAGGGTAGAGACGTATTCTGACGTCTTTAATGTTAAGTTTTTACTGTTGTTATTAGGTTATTTCCAAATTACATGAGCATTCAATGCATTTCCAAAACAACAACATAAATAGGATCATTGAAAGAAACGCAATAACAAGGTACGCAACATTCTATCTTGGGAAACCCTCATGGGGGAGAAAACCCAGCAAAAACTTCCTCAATAATAGATTTCCAAGACTAAGAGAAAAACACCAAGAATAAACTAAGACTGAGCATGCTCCTCTCTTATCCTTCCTTGTTGGCCCTTGACCAAGTTTTGAGGATTCTTGGTCATGTTTGACCTAATTTTGGGACTTCGACAGGCTGTCAAAGGCAGAGCGCAAGACGAAGTGGAGATCGCAGGATCTCGGCCACTTTTAGGGCCCTTTTTGGGATTCGAGATTATGTAATGGGTATGGGATGTCGACCCATGGGTTTACCCATGTTTAGGCCTATTTTTTAATGTATAAATAAGTAGCTAAGCGATGTAATTTAAAAAAAGAGACCTAGTAGGCCAATGTGCTAAGTGATAGAGTTGGATCTATGTGATCAAGAGTTGTAAGTGTTTTGTGCATACTGTGTGAGGCTTGCAAGGCTAGTGCAAGTAACTGTAAGAGACTGTGTGAAGGCTTGGTGTTGTACCCTAGTGAGAAGAAGGAAGATCTGGTGGAGTGTGCACAGATATCCTGTCTTTTGTGGAGTAGAACTTGGATGCTATGTGCCTGTAAGAAGCTTGACCAAAGATAATAAAGAAGAGTAGAGTTGTTGGATGTAGCCCCGGGGTGGGGGTGAACCACGTACATGCTGTGTTGCTATTCTTTGTGCAATGTATTTATGTGTTTATGTGTTTACTCGCTTAGTTCTTTAACATAGATGAATGATAGATAGATATGTTGATGCTTAGTGCTTAATAATGTGGGTGGATGTTAGATCTGACTTATGTACACATGCTTAGTGATTAAATACTTTAGATATGAATGAATACTATGATACTTTGTAATTAGGGTTTAAATGCATTGCAACTAAGACTAGATATTGATGAATGTTAATTGTTGAGTGCTCTGTTAAGTGTTAGAATCACATATCAGTGTCCCAGCTAAGGTTGCATACATCTGATTCCTGCAACCACCCTTGCCTCTACCTTAGGTGAGACTTCATCTACTTCACAGGTTTTGTCGAAAGGGATGGTAGTTAGGGTTTTGTTGGTGCGTTGTTGTAGCGTTGAACCCTAGGTCTGCCCCTGTGCCAACAATTGGTTTCGTTGCCGGGACCCGAAACTGTGATTGTTGGGAACTGAGGAAAAAGAAGCTTTGTGTGAAGATCTGACCTGAAATTGTGAAATCTCTATGCGTAGATCTATCTCTCTAGTGCACAGTATTCTACTCGATCTGTGAAGCTCTGTGTTAAGAAAAGAAATCTGACCTGAAGAAAAGAGGTAATATCTAAATGCTTTGTGCTCTGATAGAGGTAAGAATAGTGAAAAGTTTTAGATCTGGAAGCTTTATGCTCTGTTGAAAATAAGATTAGTGGAAAATTTTGTTTCTAAAGTATGGATCTAGGTCTGTTTGATAATATTTGTCCTAGCTTGAAAACTAGGGCACTGATAGAAGAAATAAGATCTGATATGCATAAATCTGATAATAATAGTGAAAGATATGCTATACCTATGCATAGAGAGAATATTTGAACTAACAAATGGATGCAGGATCCTAGAAAGAATTTTTTGCAGGTTAGCTACCGTGATCCTAGTATGCAGTATAGGAAAGGTTGGGGATCATTTAAGAGAAAGAGAGGATTAACCCTTTGTTACAGTTGCAGAAGACTGGGACATCTGGCTAAGGAATGCCCTGGTAGAAGACCTAGTTGCCTCTATTGAAAAGCTATGGACCATGAAGTTTTGGATTTCCCTAGAATGATTTCTAAGGTTGAAAGGATGAATATGAGACAAGGAGACCATGAGAAAGGTCAAGCAATTGATATTATGACAAAACCCCAAAAAGAATCAGAAAAAGTATTGCTATAGATGAAAGAAACCTTGAATAACCACGATATATCATCTTATCAGAGATCTTCAAAGAAAAAGAATGCATTGAAACAAGAATAGGAAACTTTGACATTGATTGTGTTCTGGATGAGGAAACACAGGTGAATATCATGACAGAAAGAACTTGGGAACTTTTAGGGGGGACTGCTATGATTCCTTCATTGTGAGGAATAGGATTATTCAGAGGAAAGTTGATAACCCTATGTGGAGAATTACCCAGATATCTATGAGTGCTCATGGAACTTTGACGAAGGAAGAATTTGAAGTTGTTAAATTTATTGAGAATAACACTCCATTTGCTATGTTACTCGGGAAACCTTGGATTGAAGGAGATCAGGCCAGAAGGAAAGAAGAAGAAGTGTTAGAACAAAAGAAGCAAGAGTTGAAATATTTCATGACGAGGAGGATCACACACTTGATTGAAGAATAGAAGAACCGAGAAAAACTATTTAAAACCAAAGACTTGGATGTCGAAGTGGGAAGAACACTAGAAGACCCACAAAAGACTAAAGCACCTATTCCAAATACAGATGAAGTATTACCCCTTATTTCTAGGAAAGAATCTCACCAGTGTGAATTTAATCTACCAAAAGAAGATAAGAATCAGAATGGAAAAAGGAATACAGAGATGAAGCTCACTGGAAAGAAGGCTCGAAAACTAAGTAAGAAGAGAGCTAAGATCGAAAAGTTACAGAAGGTTCCAGAGGGAACTTCGCAGAAGGAAAATTTGCAATATTGGAACTTCATCGGGATATCAGAACTGCATCACATAGCACTTCATCATGGCGAAGCAATATAGCCGTTTGAAACAGCATAACCATTAGACCGATGGCCCGAATGGGTAGAAAGGCATTTATGGTCAGAAATTTCACCACCAAACCGTTGGGACCGTGCCATAATGGACAGAACTGAGTTAATGAAGGCTTCTCACCCGTTGCAAGAGATCTGTCGCCAAGTTATCTATTTATCCCATTGCACCACGCAACAAGAAAACTTTTCCTAACCGTGAATCTGAGTCCACAGACTAGTTGATTTTGCACAGTGATCATCGTGCTATTCCCATCCATCTCGTTGCATTGACTAGTTACTCTTCAAACCCAAGATATTCAACCACAAGCATGCATTTCGGATGAGCTTAGCGCTACAGAGAAAATTGTCGAAGAAGTTCTCATTGACCTAATGAATGAAAGAGTAATGTTTGCAAGTATTCAAGTGTCATCGATGAGAGGAGTGCAAGCCTCTCCGCCGACTGCTCGCGGAGCTGGACCATCCCGACCATCAGCGGAAAAGAGAACCAAACACAAAGATGAGCTATCCAATGCGAAGATGATCCCGACCATATTGCCTGATTACATCCCACCTCTAGTCGGCGCGGTCAGTCGAGATAGTGTGCGAAGAAATTTCGAGTACTCCATGGTTACTGCGTACCTCCCGAAGGGGATACGTGCAGTTTGCGCACAACAGGATAAGATCACAGCGTTGAAGTTCAATGACTTCAACCTCGGAGATCGCAAGAACTATAGTATGCTCTCTCCATATAAATACCTAACCAGGACAAAGGGGAAGAACTCAAAGATAATCCCCCAACCGTGGATGATGAACCTCGCGCATTCCACCCTGTTAAATGTAATGAAAATCCCCCACTTTGGAAGGCACCAGGAAGTCAACACTTGTGTCAAGCTATTGCTTTCATGTTACCATGGTAGCTACTTATGGCTAGACCATTGTATTACAGTCGATTCGATGTTGATCCATAGGATCACCGAATTAAGTATGCAAGGACCCAACCCGTAGGAGTTATATCCAGGAAAAGCCACAGATCGTGCACTAGCACAGAAGATCAAGGATACATACGGCGATGTTGAAAAGGGGACACGAGGCTACAAGGTAGCCTCCATCCATAATGGCGCAATATGCCTAGCCTGCCAGCTAATAGCCAAAAATTTAGTAAGAAAGAACATACCTACGCAAGTCACAGGCTTTGTCGTTGACCTCGTAGGGAAGTGCGTGGAAGGTCTACAGATGAACTGGGTGAAGTACCTAGTTAATCAGCTGGAACTAGACTGCCATGAAGCACAGGATTAGGGCTATGAGTTTCACTTTAGTTGGCTCCTGATCCTCATCGCCTTTGTTGCCTGGGATATGCCGAAAGGTGCGACCTTTCTGGATATTTAACCATTCGAGCCACTTGCTGCGAAGTTCACCATACTCTGGTAATCAAGTGATATGAACAAATAGTGGCAGTCAAACATTGTTTTTCACACATATTACCTTCAGCTGAAGAGAGCCATCGAAGTTGAACCTCGCATGACTCTGAACACCCTACAGAGGTTCTAACCCCTGATAAATTTTTGCGCAGATTGGCACTTCATCTACATTACAACGTGGGTCGATGAACATAAGGAGCAGCTTCAGTCATACTACAAACTCACAGAAGAGGACCTGGAGGAGATCACTAAGGACTTGTCCGCAGACCTCCTTATTCTGGCAGACCCTACAGATATGTCTGACCCTGACAGCCCAGAGACCACACAAAAATAATATGATACACACGGGCCCAGGAGAACGAAGAAAACCGAAGAGGTCCAAGATTTAAGAAGTGCCTCAAGAAATACTGCTTCAGTATCACCTGACCGAGGGGGTGATGACGAAGTATAAAATATAAATGGAAAAGGAGCTCAACAGAGGTAAGGCGAAGTAACACCGCCTAGAGATGAGATCGCTCCCCTGAAGAAGAGGAAGGTTTCTCCCCCGAAACCTTCTTCCCAAAAGAAATCGAAATCCACCATGACCAAGATGAAGACTGTGCTCACTACCGATGATTTTGACTTCATCATAGTAGCCCTAAATGACGCTTCACTGGAAATCGTGGAGAAACAAGAATCTAAGCAGGAGAAAATGTATGATAGAATTAAGGTCTAATTTTGAGGGGTACAGCAGGTCCTTCAATCCAGTCGCGCAGTGTCCATTGTGCCCCTGCCATCAGGAGAACTAGAGTTGGGAGATGAGCCAGCCCAACTCTGTCGACTAGCTGATGTAGTCGAAGCTCGCCTTCGTTGCGCTCAATAAGAAACAGAACAAGCCACCCAGGCCTTGAATCAAGTGCAAGGAGTAATCATATAACAACGTAGAGTTGCATAACAAGAGAAGGTTGCTCTCCAGGCAAAGTTTGAAGAAGAGAAATTACAGATGCAACAAGAAAAAGAACAGTTGTCTGCAGAGCAACTCGAACTGAAAGAAGAAGTCAACAGAGCACTACACTCTGTTACAGGATTAGAACCATAGGCAGATGACCAAGTTAGGCATCAAGTAGTGCATCTCGTAGAAGCTACCAG
Organism: Picea mariana; assembly: GCA_032191745.1. NCBI lineage: Eukaryota > Viridiplantae > Streptophyta > Pinopsida > Pinales > Pinaceae > Picea > Picea mariana. The sequence goes on from JASDQU010212723.1 coordinate 29,825, forward strand.
CAGCTACAGCAACGAATATCAAACTTAGAGCTCTGCACCGTACCCGACACCCCGCGGGATGTAAGGGATCAAAGAGAAGCAACTACTTGAAGTGCAGTTGAAAGAATCAAAACCCTTACCATGGAATGCAAGCAACTAAGTGATCACAGTGCCCAGACGTATGAGTGACTCACTGAGAATCCAAAATTGAAGGCACTGGACTCACAGCTACAGGAAGTGAAGCAGCAAGCAGAGACAATATAGGCACAGTTGAAGCCCCTAGCAGTTGTGGAAAGAATGAGACAATCCCAGGAGCAGTGCATTGCCCACTAGCAGGTCCACACTATTCAGAGAAGAGTTATGCAAGTAACTCAGAGGCTCCAACCTATACAGGATGAGTCTTACCAATTGTTCACAGAGATCGAAGTTCAAGGAGAGAAACTGGAGCAAATCATCATTGTAGTTGAACAGCGCCTAGAGGGACCTATCAATGAAGCAGTCATACAAGATTTCATTGAATAGGAGTTCATGGCATAGCAACAAGTTGAAGCATATCAAGCCAAGATTGAGGCTTTTGAAGAAGAACTAATCAGATCAGGGTGACTCGGGATGAGTCACAGGTGAGTGTTGGGGGATTGTTGACCCTTGACCAAGTTTTGAGGATTCTTGGTCATGTTTGACCTAATTTTGGGACTTCGACAGGNGATGTTGACCCATGGGTTTACCCATGTTTAGGCCTATTTTGTAATGTATAAATAAGTAGCTAAGTGATGTAATTAAAAAATAAGAGACCTAGTAGGCCAATGTGCTAAGTGCTAGAGTTGGATCTATGTGATCAAGAGTTGTAAGTGCTTTTTCCATACTGTGTGAGGCTTGCAAGGCTAGTGCAAGTAACTATAAGAGACTGTGTGAAGGCTTGGTGTTGTACCCTAGTGAGAAGAAGGAAGATCTGGCAGAGTGCGCACAGATCTCATGTCTTCTGCGGAGTAAAACTTGGATGATATGTGCCTGTAAGAAGCTTGGCCAAAGATAATAAAGAAGAGAAGAATTAGTGGATGTATCCCCAGGGTGGGGGTGAACCACGTACATGTCGTGCTGCTATGCTTTGTGTGATGTATTGATGTGTTTATATGTTTACTCTTATAGTGCTTTAACATAGATGAATGATAGATAGATTTGTTGATGCTTAGTGCTTTATAATGTGGATGGATGTTAGATCTGACTTATGTACACATGCTTAGTGCTTAAATACTTTAGATCTGAACGAATACTGTGATACTCTGTAATTAGGGTTTAACTGTGTTGTAACTAAGACTGGATATTGATGAATGTTAATTGTTGAGTGCTCTGTTAAGTGTTAGAATCACATATATGTGCCCCAACTATGGTTGCAGACATATGAGTCCTACAACCACCCTTGCCTCTACCTCGAGTTGGACTTCATCTGCTTCGTAGGTGTTTTTGAAAGGGCCGGTAGTTAGGGTTTTGTTGGTGCGATGTTGTAGCATTGAACCCTAGGGTTTACCCTGTGCCAACATTCTTCCTGCAACTACAACTGCCTTCAAGATATGCGGATTGGATGAGTGAGAGTGAGTGTGTTCAAGTGAGGCACCATCCTCACATATAAATACTAGTTGAGGAGGCATTAGGGTTATGTCTCTTCACTTAGTAGAGCCGACTTCTTCTTGTAGAAATTTCGATACACTTAATGTATTTCTGTTATTATCCTGATCTAACAATTTTTGCCACTTGTTAAATACAGAATCACTTCTACTATTATTCTTGCGGAAGCAATTAAACCACGATCACAACCACGATCACAACCACAATGCACAAAGTGAAATATCAATAACACACGACATAGAAGTTTTACCGGGAAAGGGTAAAGCTAAAAACCCCAACTATCATATATTATGTATATCATGAATCATGAAACAATATCATACAAAACTCTAATCCAAGATCTCTCAGTACAATACAATCATCTCACACTGTCATACACAAATTAGCAAATACATGTGCCAATTCCTGTGTCCAGACAACATGCCTCCTCTGCACAAACTCTGCAATCCCAATTCCCACAATGATACTTGCATGCTGAATTGCGTAGTTTGCACATACTCATAAGCATATCCACTGCATGTGTGATCAAATCACAACTAATAGCCAAATTGTCCCTTTCACATGTTATCTCAACTGGGTCTCCAATGGATTTGCATGCATGTAGTTAATCGTGATGAATCTTCAATTGCATGTGAGTTAACTGATTGTGAATTAATGAATAATTAATTCACTGAACTCTCACTAGTGCAACTGAGCTTAACTCACTTAACTACACTCATAATTCTGTTACAATTCCAAATCACTCAGTTATGAATGAGATAATAGATTAATATTTATTGTCTAATTTATTAAGGGAAAAATAAATTAGACACATGTTTCTTGTTGACTTTTCAACACTTCTAGAAGTGGTTAAAACCACTTTATAAACACTAGGGGCCAACTTTACAAATACCACTATAAAAATATGGTTTGACCAATCCACAAAGGGGGATTTGATATTATACAAGACCTGACATGATCAATCCGCAAAAGGGGATTTTATCTATAATATAATAACTCAAATATGATTAGAATATTCTTAGAAGTTACAATAATTCAACACTCCCCCTTAACGAGAAGGGTATTCTACTAACATGACCCACAACGACATCATCAAGAGAAGGAGAGGGCAACATCATCATCAGCATCTGGAACACTGACTGGCACATCTATAAATCATCAAAATTTTTTTTGATCATTAATATCATCATCATTCACAGCATGAATCTCGATTAGCATCATCATCATCAGCAACAGCATGAAGCTGAAACATCAACATCAATAGCATGAAGCTAGAACAACAACATCATCAACAGCATGAAGTTGGTACAACAACATCATCAACAACACAAAGTTGGTACAACAACATCATCAACGGAACGATGTTGAAACAATGTCATCAACATATGGCAACAGAATGAGGCAGGTGCATCAACAACAACATTTGTGGTACTCTGACAGACCGTCCTTGCCAGACCTTTGGGATCTGCCCAGGAATCATAAAATTCCCTAGGATGTAAAATCTGAACAAGATACCACATGGTACTCTGACAGACCATCCTTACTAGACCTTTGGGATCTACCCCAGAATCATAAGATTCCCTAGGATATAAAATCCTAACGGAGCTACCACCACTGACTATAGTTGGCATATACATGCACAGGTACTCTGACAGACCATCCTTACCAGAACTTTGGGATCTACCCAGGGATCATAAGATTCCCTAGGATATAAAATCCTAACAAGCTACCACGTGGTACTCTGACAGACCATCCTTACCAGACCTTCAGGATCTACCCAGGAATCATAAGATTCCCTAGGATATAAAATCCTGACAAGCTACCACATGGTACTCTGACAAACTGTCCTTACCGGACCTTCGAGATCTACCCAAAAATCATAAGATTCCCTAGGATATAAAATCCTAACGAAGCTACCACTATTAACCATAGTTTTCATATACATGCACAGGTAATCTGATAGACCATCCTTACCGGGCCTTCAGGATATACCCAAGAATGATCAATCCCCTAGGATATAAAATCCTAACGGAGCTACCCAATATTGGTCAGGATACCACAATATCATTAGCATCACTCCCCCTTTCGAGGGAGGTCCTTTAAGACTACACCAAGCTTGTCTCGAAAGTACTCAAACTTCAAATGAGATAGAGGCTTGGTCAACACATTTGCAACCTACTCATCTATGTCAACATATTGGAGCTTTACAGCTCCCCTCTACACCATATCACGAATTTAGTGATATCGGATCTCTATGTGCTTCGAATTATCATGGAACATTGGGTTCTCCATCATCTTTATACAACTCTGGTTATCACAAAGAATCACGATGGCTTCCATATCTAGATCGAACGGACCTGTCAACAACTTCCAAATCCATATGGATTCACAACTGGTGAAACATGGGGCAATGTACTCTGCTTTTGTCATGTTGAGACAAATATTGGATTGCTTCTTTCTTTGCCATGAAGTCATGGCTGACCCCAAACTGAAACAACATCCTGAAGTGCTCTTTCTGTCTGAAGCACTTCCAACCCAATATGAATTAGTATAACCATATATTCTGAAGTCATGATCTCTAGTATAACAGAGCCCATAATCCAACGTACCCTTAAGGTATCTCATCACATGCTTTGCAACTATAAGATGAACACGCCTAGGCTCCACCAGATACTGAATCGAGGTGTTCATAGCAAAGCATATATATGGCCCAGTATTCTTCAGATACATCAATGATCCAATAATATGTATGTATAGGCTAGCATCAACAAACTCTGATGAAGTATCAACCAGAAGCTTCAAATTCATTTCCATGGGTGTGTTCATGGATTTACATTCCAACATGTCAAATCTCTTTAGTATTTCAACTAGATACTTCCCTTGGTTAAGGAAAATCTTCTCTGGGCTATGCCAAACTTCAATACCTAAGAAATAATGCATCGTCCCTAGGTCTTTCATCTCAAACTCTGCTGTGAGCTTCTTCTTGCAATATGTGATGAGATTTCCTTCTCATGTTAAGAATAAATCATCCACATATAGAAGCAATATAACTGGCTCATCATTCATAACCTTAAAGTAAAGGTTAGGATCAGCTTTACTTTTGGTAAATCCCAAGCTTGTCAGGAAACTATCAATTCTGCTATACCAATCTCTAGGATCTTGCTTTAACATGTACAGATCTTTCTTCAACCTGCAGACATGATTCTTTCTATCTTCAACTTCAAACCCTTGTGGTTGTTCGATATACACTTCTTCTTCAATAACACCATTTAATAAAGTTGTTTTCACATCCATCTGGTGTAACTTCCACTTCATTTTAGCTGCAAGAGCTATGATGGTTCTGATATAAGTGTATCTGGCTACAGGAGAAAATGTTTCTTCATAGTCAATACCTTCCTTTTGAGAAAAACCACGAGCCAAAAATCTTGCCTTGTGTTTTTCAATACTTTCATTTGTTGCATGTTTTATTTTGTATATCCACTTGAAATATACCACATCGTTGTTCTTTGGTCTGGAAACTACTTCACATACATCATTCTTTATAATGGAATGGTATTCTTC
>JASDQU010212726.1:0-18538 GCA_032191745.1 Picea mariana
AACATCATTATACATTCATTTGATACAAGTCAAATTTCAGAGGAAAGAAGTAAAGAAGGCCGGATTTCAAGGGAGGATGAAGTCTTTTGGTGATGTGTTCTAAGGTATGTTATTTTCAGGTCATCTTACCATTTTTGCTATAACTTTTTTTCTAGAATGATTCAGATGGTGAAATCGCTATGGTATTGAGAAGACATATCAAGGTACCTCTGGCAAAAAGTTTATCTCTTTATTCACTATAATTATGGATATACACTCTGTGGAAGATAGGGTTTTTGACCAGTCCTGAAGCTAGTCAATAAACATGTGTTCCAGGTAAAACAATCATAACTTCTTCATCAAGAATCCAAATTATGTGGGAAAATTTTCATTGGAAATAGTACAGAATGTAGTTTCTTGTGTGCGAGTTTCAGAATTAGATGTTAAATATTGAGCGCGGGGCATTCTGTACAAGTTTGGTCTCCTAAATAGACCAGAATTGAATAAAGTCTACCATTCTTTCTATAACTTCTTTTTGGGGAGTATTCAAGGAGTGAAACTTGGAGGAGTTTCAGAGAATACATGGAGTAATATTATATACAAGATCATAGTACTCCAAGAATTTAAGAATTGTAGAAATTGTAGAAGTCTCAAGAAGCATTATCAGGTTCTATGTGATGATTGGTTGATGGTGATGATTTAATGTAAAGTTTTATTATCTCTCATATATTCTTGGGTGGAAGGAAGGGGCAAGGATGAAGAGTTCAAATCTCTCTTGATATTGGATGATTGTATCTTCCTCTTGGAGGTTTATCCCTCCCTTTACATTTGGAAGCTGTAGCTACCTTTGGAAGTCATTACATCCCTTGAACAATAACTATTGATTATTTCTCATATATTGTACATGGTGTATTGTGGTGTATTGGTGTAACTCTTATACTATTGTTCATTGCTCATTGGATATAGTTGAATGGTTTAAGTATAAGTTGAAAAAGGTTTTAAATTGCACTTGATACTGATTCACCCCCCTCTCAGTATCAACAGAGGAGTCTCGGATGACACAGAGAAAACCATCATTTCTCTTTGATTCCATTGACCCCCATAAACATTCGACTTCAACAGAATCGCATGTTACGATGGGTCTTACTATGCGACTATTGCAGTTGTTTTATACCAGCTGAAGACCTCTGGATTTGTTAGGCCATCAACTCCTACGAGTCATCGACACTCCTTCCATTCGTCCTTGCCTCTTTTCTGAGTATGTTCACCATCAAAATTGTCATTTGTCATTATCAAACTGCCCCAGAGGGCACTGCAGTTATCTACATCAGCATACAACTTCAGTTACTGTCTTACATTTTGAGTTACATGACACGAGCATGGGGCATGCCCGCCTCATTTGTATACATATTTTATTTTTCCCTAGAGAAACGTTTGGTTCCCACAGTTTCTCCTCTCCCTCCGACGGATCGCTCTTGCAGTTCTTATCAACACTCTTCATTACAATGGTACTCTTAGTAGAAGAAACATTGATGTATTTCGGCTATACGTATGCTCCTGACCTCACACATCAGGGGGCATCTGTTATCACTGAAACTTCATTTGCAACATGGCAAGCAAATGGTTACAGAAATACAACAATGCCAAACAACCATTAGTTCACCTGTAGCACCAAAAATGCATTTCCAAGAGGCAAAAACTATACAACTGGGCAAAAATTGGCATGTGTTAACTCACTAAAGGAAGCGCGTGCACAATGCGTGGGCCAAAGAAGCCCGTAGAGCACACAATGCGCCATATGCGTGACTGTGTACGAGAAAAGCCACACACTCCTGTAAATGGCGCATTTATGGTTCTTGTCGGCCCTTCAACCACTTATGGATCGGCTCCCAACTTGATTTGACCCTCATATCTGAGCTGAATCCGAATGGGGGGTTGGTCAAGGACCAAAGGGTGCCCTAAAGGGCCCCTTGTTCCCACCAAGAACCAGTTGAATATTTCCTTGAAGACATGCTATAAATGGAGGCCATGAGTGCACTAAGAATTTAAGATTTTCATACTATTGTTATGCTGCCTCAATCCTGCCTTGAGAATCCTCTTTTCTCCTTGGAGCATTCTAGGAACATTCCAATAGGCCATTCCACTCACCTCTTGAGGGAATATGCATTGATTTCTTCATCGTTTGTTTTCTTTTTTACCACTATAAGAAGAGCTCTCCATTAGAGAACTCAAGAGCCCTCCCAAGGATGAAGAGGGGACCCATAAGTCCTCCTTTCTCTATGGTGTTTTGCCAACTAATATAGTTATCCATTGGTGGCATAATCTTGGTCATTGGTTCATTGTTTTTTGGTTCTAAAAGTTTCTTATGCATTCTAGTTTTATTTCCTTAGTTGTTTTAGTTTATTTAGTTGTTTATTTCATGTGCTTGGATTGTTTAACTCATGCACTAACCTCTGTCTTGTCTAGCAGGCCCAACTAGACATGCAAGTGCCCTTGTTTTTCTCACCCAAGTGACGAAACAAACACAACAGGGACCTAACCAATTTGATCCTTGAAACTTCATCGTATGGAGATACACTTTGGATAATCTTCATCCTACACCTTTTTACCCCATAAATGAAATAAACCACACTTGCTGAAATGAAAAACAAGCTTGCAAAAATAAAATAAACCACACTTGCAGAATTGAAATCTAATCTAATTGACAGAAATTAAATTTAATCTACTTGACATAAGGTAAATTGTTGAAAAGGAAAGGTTCACACACTTGCGTAAATAAATCGAACTAAAATATTTACTCCCCGATCACCATGTGGTCATAGGATAAAGTGTTGCCATTAATCTACATCATAAATGAATTAATTGAAATGTAGTAATTAAACACACTATGAAAAATAATAGAACTACCTATGCTATACAACACTCTCAACAATTATATCTAATTAAATAAATTATAGCATTTAAAATAAATCCACACTCACACATGACAATAAATTAAATAAACTAATTAACAACATGAATAAAATCAAACATAATAACAATGAGAAAGAAAGAAGAATAAATTGCAAAATGAATAAATAAAAACTAACTAAATTATATGCTACGGAAATTATGAAATGAGAAGAAATAAATTAATAATGAATTACTCCATCATCATTTGGACAATGCTCGAACAGTCCTCCCAAAATGAAGGAGACACTCTCTTTTATACATGAGTTTGTCTAAAATTAAAATAACAAACAATAAATGTAGATCCACAATTTTCTCTTATGGTTACAACAATTTTCTAATAAATAAAAACTAAAAACCAACTTATAAATGATTATAAGATCTTTGCTAATAATCCAAAACTAATCAATCCAATCTCATTAATGGTTCCAAGATTCTCTCCTCATCTTAAGATGGTTGTTGTTGACCCAAATCCATGGCAAATATCGGTGGTTAAAGATAGATTTCACGGATTTTTGAAATTGTCCCGTGGAGTAGCAACAATTGTGAGTAACAACACTGCGAGTAGCAACAAGTAGCGACGAGTAGCGACAAATAGTAAAATGTTGATTTCTCAAAAAGTACGATCTGGGTTTTTGAGATCTTTTGAGGATAGACTTATATTGACTTAATAATGCCTCATATGAAAGATCTCAAGGACCCACTTCAAAGATATTTAGTTATAGGAGTAACAACAGTGATGATGTAAGAGTAGAAACAAACTGGAGTAACAACAACCATGAGTTGCAGCAAATCGTGAAAACTTGATTTCTTAAAAAGTACGATCTAGGTTGTTGAGATATTTTGAGTATAAACATATTTTGACTCAACAATTTCTCGTGCAAGAAATCTCAAGAACCCACATGGTGAATCTTCAATTGTAGGAGTAATAACAGCGACAACGGGTTCTGCAACAATAACAAACTAAACCACCTTTTCACATATACGTGCATAGTATATTACCTCTCTAATATTAACCATAATTCATATGAAATACTAAATAAATGCAATGGAAAACACCTTGGTTTTAAATCCCACATATAAACATTAAAATGGATTAATAGGGCATTAATACGAGGTTATGGGTGAGCAATAAGGGATGAAAAGTATGCGAAAGAATATATAAAAATATGACAATTCCAAGGCCCAACATCTCCCCCACACTGAACATGTTGCATGTCCTGATGCAACCCATAACCAAGATGTAAGGACATCCATTTTTCAATGCACCTTGCCATTTATCTTGAAAGATTTGCTTGTTATCTTTCCACTATCATGAACTTTCTTACAGGATGCCAAAATAATAACACAAGAAGAATGCTAATGAAATCTACCTTTTATGCTTGCTAATTTTCCTCACATCCGCAACAGGGTCTTGCGGGGAAACTTTTGAATTCACTGTTGGTTCTTGTGTAACAATGTGAATTTTTCTTCTTTTGAGAGACAACACTGGTTCTTGTGTAATAGTGTTGGTGTCATTTCCTTCCATTTCCAACGGTTCTTGTGTGACAACATTTATATTGTCTTGAAAATTTGTTGTTTCTGCTACGGTATATGTGCATACTTCAAAAGTATCCTTCAAGTGATTCTTAGCAATTTTGGTTGAGTTGCAACAAATTGCAGTGAGTGAAGGATTTGCAACAAGCGAGGAGTTGCAACAACTGAAGGAGTTGCAACAAAATAAGGAGTTGCAACAAATGAAGGATTTGCAAAAAGTGAGGAGTTGCAACAAATGAAGGAGTTGCAACAAATTTAGGAGTTGCAACAGATTTGAGAATCTGACAATTGATGCAAACAATAATCCATAATGAGAAGATTTTTGTTGAGTATATTGATCATAATATAATATATCTTCCTACCAAAAACCATAGTAGCATAATGTATAGATCCCAAGATATAACAAATAAGATGCTACATGTGAGTAACAACAAGTGTTGAAAGAGTAGAATCAAACTTTTTAAATCATTTCCTCACAAAATACAAGATGGGTTTTTCTAAAATTTGGTGAGCATATTTTTACCATTCATTTGCTTCTCAATACCAAAAATCAGCAATACCTACATCACAAATTTTGAGAAAAAGACAAATTGGCTGTAGGTGATGGCACTTATTTTCTAAAAAACGATGCATTGAAATTACCTGAAATTTTTCGTGCTTGTTCCTCTCATTGAAGTGCTTCTATGGTCCAAATTTCATGGCAAACAAATGTACCATTTTGGAGATATGATCATTTTAATTTATGGACTTTAAAAAAAAAAATGTGAATGAATAAAAGCATGAAATCACCACAAAATTCTTGTTTTTGGCCATCAATCTATCTCCCCCACACCTGAACCTTTGCATGTCCTCATGCAACCGATTGATGAGTTAGATCAGGAGTGCTAAATGTGCAGTCCCTTGGCCTGTGCATGTGTATCAACTATTTCTTGGGTTGTTGTGGGTTCTTGTGGAGCAACACCAATGCCTTTTCTTTCTTCTTACTGCAGGTTCTTGTGTGACAGTAACAAGACTTCCTATTGTTGGTTTTGTGTCGCAACAATCGGGATCATGTAGCAACATTCTCTTTAACAAGGTTGTGGGAAATGAGACCATGAGTAGGATGATGTCACGAGTCACATGAAACAAGGGTGGTGATGACACAGTGATGAAAGGTAAGGCAATGGACAATGTCCCCCCCCAAACTGAAAGATTGTGACAATGGAAATAAAGTATGGTAGGGAAAACAATAGAGTAGGCATAGGTAAATTTCCAAATATACATATATAACATTCAATGAATCATAATTAAATAAAAGAGAAACAAGCATACTTGCACGTACCTATGAGATCCATACTATCTGTAGCAGTGTTCTGAGAAGTAAGAGATCTGATATGGTCCACAATGATATAAGAACTTTGCAAGAAGAGCAGTGTGGAGCTTGGAACTTGTAGCATGAGGAGACATAAGACTGATCTCTAATGTAACAAAGAATCTCCGAAATTTTATTCAAAGAACAAACTGCAATCCTTTATTTAGAGAGCAACTTTGATGGAGTTATTTCTTACTTTATTTGCAAACCTTTCCCACCAGCAAGCTGGTTTTCAAAAAAGGTCTGCTTAATTGCGTCCAGAGGGTTTTCATAGTCAAAAGTTTATTATTCTTGAGGGATTCCTGCCAACAAACTGGTTTTCAAACATTCCACTGTCTGATGGCATCCGAGACAGGTTTTCACCATCAATTTTATGAAGGGAAGGAAAAGGATGACATGGTAACTCAACATTGTAAGCGAGCCGAGTCACTTTATTGCATGGGTTAGGGATGGTCAAGCAGAAAATCATGGAAGTGATGGAATGGTGGGGGCTAAAGTTTTGATTGTAGTGGCTATATGAATGATATTATGGTAAAGGTTATTGGATTTCAAAGCTAACCACATAAGAAAATGAGATTCCATGAACTTCAACATGCTTGCATTATCGAGCTAAGAGGAAGTAAATGCATAGACATACCATGATGATGGTGAATGGGCATGATGAACCTTAGGTATTATGGAAGGATTCTTCAGCAACCATGACATATATGATGTAGCAATAAGGAATATGGCGATGACACTTGACTTCTAGAACTCTGGTCTTCTCTTTGGTCTTCAATTCATCTTCAAATCACTTTGTCCCTTATCTTGTTCTTGATCCATATGAATAACAACAATGTGACAGATAGACATGATAGCGATGGTCTGGTGTTGCAACTTTTATGTGAAAATGGAACTAGAAAATGGAATGGAAGATTGGAGAAATGGAAAGGGAATGTGAAATAGGATTGAGAAAAATGAACATGGGGCTACAAATGAATTTGCAACCAAGGGGAAAATGGAAATAGGTAGATGAAAGCAGGCCTCCAAGTGGAGTAGCAGTTTAAGGGAAATGTGAAAACAAAAATCGGGGGAGATGTGGAGATAGGGCTGCAAATGGAGTTTCATCCAAGGGGAAAATGGAAATGGGCAGATGAAAGCAGTGATGCAAATGGAGTAGCAACATTGAGGGAAATGTGGAAACAAGGATGGAAATGGAGTTGCAGCAAAGGGGAAAATGGAAATGGGTAGATGAAAGTAGGGTTGCAGGCGGAGTAGAAAAATTGAGTGGTAACATCCTTATGTTATACAAATAACCCATCATTTCTTAATAGATCTTATTCACAAAAATCTGGCCTCAAGAATCACTTTATTGTGAATTGGCTCCCTTGATCTTCTTGGGATATGCAAAAAACTAACACTTACCTGCAATAAAACGTGATATCATGGAAGAAGAGAGGTGTGAAGTCTCTCTTCATTTAAGACATACGAAAATAAATAACAAATAGTGCTAATAAAACAAATCCAACGAAAGATACCAAAACAAATTTCTTTTTTTTTTACTTGCTGAGGAGAGTGGTGGCCACCTAAACTGTCCAACAACATTTCATTGATAACTTTTTCATTTATTGTCCGATTTGAGTGATTCCAAAGCCATATGAAAGTAGATTCAGAGGGATTCCCTAGTAGAAACATGTTTTTAAAATTCCTCTAAATGAAAATGATATGCCAAAATTTCTAAGGAACAACTTGCATGACATATGTGTTTTTAAATTCCCCCATAGACCAACAATCACTATTTTTATCATAACTTTTTCATTAAAGGTAGGATTGACATGATTTCACTTGGAGGTTAAATTGGATTCATTTATTAATCTCCAATAGAAATAGGTTTTAATATGAATTTGATTTTTTGTACCAAAACCTCTGATGAACATACCTAAGAGACAAAGTATTTGTTATGCTGATTTAGGATAGGAAGTCACTAATTTATGAATAATGTTTTCATACAACGTCCAAATTGAGTATTAAACTAGAATTGAAGGGATTCATCCCTTATAAATTGTTTTCTAATACATTGTTATTTGATGTACCATACATACTTGTGAACAGTCAAGATGTAGATTTGCCATGATGCAAATTTTATGAACAACGGTCAGTAATTTGGTCCTACCTTTTTTGTATGAGATCCAAATTGAATGATTCCAATTGGGTTAGAAACTAGAATTTGAGAGCTATATACCGTAGAAACAGGTTTCAAAATTTTCCAATTTTTAGTCCCTCAAATTATGACTGTCCCGACTCTGTTTCGGAACTGCCTACTCTATGTTCAGTCATTGTTTTAGCCATAAATGCTTCATTTGAAATCCAATTTGAAAAATAAAAGATGAATTAGAATTAGATTCCAAGGGATACTTTGGATAGTATCAAGTTTAAAAAATGAGCCCATATGACCTCCCAAAATCAGACTGTCCCGACTGTGTTTTCAATGATTTTATCAGGCTGAAAGGTCACAAGTGTCCAAAGAAAAAAAATATTTTTCCCAAATGATGATCTGGGTATGTGTAAGTTTTCATATACATGTATTTACTTATGTAAGACATTTCTACACAAAAAATTGCAATCACTTCGATCCATGATTTTTCATTATGACCTATGCAACGAATGTAAAAGAAATATACCCAAAATCGAAAGTAAAAGATGAATTAATCGTGGAATCCAAAAATGTGGCAATGGGATCCTGAGATAACCATAATGGGAACTCAAAAGAGGCCATGGAGTGTCCCATTATTCAAAATATAAGATAATGAAATCCTGGCATAACCATAATGGAAAAAAAAGTCCATAGAGTGTCTCATTATCCATGAAATAAATTCCACATTCCTATGAAATTGGGATTTTTTTTTGTATGATGAGGGCTTTGAAAAATTCAAATGATAATCAAATCATTCAACAATATTCATAATATCAAAGGAACTAAGTGTGGGTAGAGACAATCAATGGTGAAGAATCAAGGGTTGTGAAGGAGTCATAAATGAAAAAGGAGGGTGGTTTTAATAAATAAGAGGAAAAACATAACGAAAAGAGTAGAGGGAGGTTGAAAAAACAAAAGGGGAGCGATAGGAAATGGAGGGAAGAAAAAATAAAAATCTTCAACAATACAAGATGTCATAAAACTTATAAAAAATTGACCACATACCTCGATAACGAAGGCTTCAATATTCTATTGACTTCTTCTTCCAGTGAGATCCTCATTCACCAATGCTTCTTCATCGTTCCAAACTTTCTGCAAAAGATAGATTAGTACCATGGGTGTCTCTTACTGCACCACAAAAGGAAAGTTTTATTTTCTACTCATGCAAACAACATACATGCTCTAAATTAAATGCAACTAAAACCAACGCTAGATGAACTTTCACGCCTTCCATAACTTCCCCGACAACAACGCCAAAATGTTGGGAAAATTATTTTCTTATGAAAACAATCAAATTCCAATCCATTAATTATCAATCTAGGGTGCATCTGTTTATTTCAAAGTTACGATGCAAAGTATATGCAGGCTATGATTTCCATTCTAACATTGGTCATCTAACATGCGTTGTAGTGATGTAAATCAAACCACTCCTACAAACATGAAAATAAATTCATACAGTAGGGAGAAAATAATAATAAGCTTTGGAAAAGTAAATCACACCTCACAACAAGTGTTGATCAGTGAAACAATCTACTCTATCTTACACCCCATGCCATATCGGGAAAGTATATCCATCTATTTGAAACAAATTGGAGAAAAGGTAAATATTAATGTGCAGGAAAGAAATGACACCACTCTTATAGAAATGAAATAAACCACACTTGCTGAAATGAAAAACACGTTTACAGAAATGAAATAAACCAAAGTTGTGGAATTGAAATCTAATCTAATTGACATAACATAAATTTAATCTACTTGATAGAAGATAAATTGCTTAAAATGAAAGGTTCACACATTTGCATAAATAAATCGAACTAAAAGATTTACTCGCCGATCACCATGTGATCATAAGATAAAGTGTTGCCACTAATCTAGACCATAAATGAATTAATTGAAATGCGGTAATTAAACACACTATAAAAAATAATAAAACTACCTATGCTACACAACACTCTCGACAATTATATCTAATTAAATAAATTATATCATTTAAAATAAATCCAAACTCACAGATGACAATAAGTTAAATAAACTAATTAACAACATGAATAAAATCAACCATAATAACAATGAGAAAGAAAGAAGAATAAATTGCAAAAGGAATGAATGAAAACGAACTAAATTATATGCTACGGAAATTATGAAATGAGAAGAAATAAATTAATAATGAGTTACTCCATCATCATTAGGACAATGCTCTAAGAGTCCTCCTCCCAAAATGAAGGAGACACTCTCTTTTATACATGAGTTTGTCTAAAATTAAAATAACAAACAATAAATGCAGATCCACAATTTTCTCTTGTGGTTACAACAATTTTATAATAAATAAAAACTAAAAACCAACTTATAAATGATTACAAGATATTTGCTAATAATCCAAAACTAATCAATCCAATCTCATTAATGGTTCCAAGATTATCTCCTCATCTTAAGATTGTTGTTGTTGACCCAAATCCATGGCAGGTTTCGGTGGTTGAAGATAGATTTTCGTGGATTTCCGAAATTGTCTCGTGGAGTAGCAACAACTGCGAGTAAGAGTGAGTAGCGACAAATAGTAAAATTATGATTTCTCAAAAAGTACAATCTGTGTTTTTGAGATATTTTAAGGATAGACTTATATTGAATTAATATTGCCTCATATGAAAAATCTCAAGGACCCACTTCGTAGATATTTAGTTATAGGAGTAACAACAATGATGCTATAGGAGTAGCAACGAATTGGAGTAACAAAAACCATGAGTTGCAACAAGTTGCAACAAATCGTGAAAACTTGATTTCTCAAAAAGTACGATCTGGGTTGTTGAGATATTTTGAGGATAATCATATTTTGATTCAATAAATCCTCGTGCAAGAAATATCAAGAATCCACATCGTGAATCTTCAGTTGTAGGAGTAATAACAACTAGTTCTGCAACAATCACAAACTAAACCACCTTTTCAAAGATACGTGCATAGTATGTTACCTCTCTAATATTTAACCATAATTCATATGGAATACTAAAGAAATGCAATGGAAAACACCCTGGTTTTAAATCCCACATATAAGCATTAAAATGGATTAATAAGAATTAATACGAGGTTACGAGTGAGCAATAAGTGATGAAAAGTAGGCGAAAGAAGATGACAATTCCAAGGCCCAACAACGCACTCCAGCTACTGCACAATGGGTGACATGAGGCGTGCTTGCTAGTCCAAGTTTTTCTAATGCACACTGGTTCAAGTTTTGGTATGCATAGGAGTCCGAGTTTTGGTATGCACATTAGTTTGAGTTTTGTGATACACACTAGAAATTAAAAGACACCACATGCATGCCGAAATCAAGAAAAGAATCTTAGGGAAATCTTACTGAATGATTACTTCAGGCAGCATGAGAGATCATGGAGAAGTAAAGAGATGAGATGGAAAGGTATTTAAGACTGCCGTGACTCCAAAGAGGCTATGTAGACTGCATATGGGTGACAGAAGCATGTGGGACTGGCAGTTAGAAGAGCGAGTGGAGAAGAACTAAAGGTGACAGAGTGCTAGAGTAGAGAAGAAGATAAAATGAATCAATGACGACATAAAGAGATTTACTCAGTTTGTTGGTCAGGGGTTGATGGTTGTTGTGTTCGATGTCCTTGACCTCGCTTTGAGTTCATGTTTTGTAATGTGTCTGGTTGTGAGTCTAGCTTTGCAATATCTGCAGAGTCTGAGTGAGAGCACATGGAACTGTTTCTGTCAGTTACTGAGTCTTTTGGTATATGTATGTGACTGGTTGAATGAATATAATAAAAGCTACAATTATTCATGTTCTATGATGTGTTGATCGTGTGTCCAGTGAATGTATGTGTGGTTGTTACATGTTGCTAGTTTTTAATCTTGGTGTAATGGAATGTATGAATGCCAACCTGAATGGATTCCTGTGTAATTAATCCTTCATCACTGACACAAGACCATATGGTCTCTGTGATTCTCATGGTGTCTCGAGTGAGACCTTCTTTAGTCTTTGAATGAGGATTGATATGCTGGTGCCATGGGGGTTTTGTTGGTCAAATATAGACAAACCTTGGGTTTTCAATCCACAACATTAAGAAGGACGTGCACAAGCGAGAAGCCAACAAATTTTTATCTTGTTGGGACATCCTAAACGGTGTCGCTGTGTGGTTGGACGACTACCAGCCTCCATTTTCGGAATTCCAAAACTAGTTCAAGGTGAGAACCAAGGAGTCACAAGAACAAAGATGGGTTGCGACTACTTCTTGGCTCCGAGACAAAGTTGTTAGATCCAAGGAATAAAAATATGGCTCCAAGGACCAAAAGGCACCTCATTTATAGGAGAACATGCAGAGCGTGGGTGGGTCTGAAGTAGAGGAAAATGGAGTCAGGAAATGGAAATGGTCTTCCAAAGCTCAAGGCCCTCCCTCTATTGACCTATACCCTAGCACAAAGGAGGATCGTCCACCCTCACCACTTACCACTTCGATAGAAGAGAAAGTCCCAATGCCTTCTGCTCGACCGAAGGTCCACCCTGGTCAGGGTTTGGGAAAATTTTGGTGCACAAATACCATGAAGAAATCAGAGGTTGGCTCTCCAACACTTCAGGTCAGCCAACATGTATCCATATTAATGAAGGAGCTCCACAAAAAATTGTCAAGATAGAAAGTTTTCCAAAATGATATGGTGGGAAAGTTTGACTCCCTGTGTCAACAACTCACTTTACCCTCACCACTGGAGTTTCCTTCATAGTACTCCACTCTATCGAGGCTTTAGGAACAAGCCAAAGAATATTTTTGAGTGTCATCTTGCTGGCCGTGGTCCCAATTGACTTGACTAAGACAAAGCTTGACCTTACGCAGGTCCCTGCTACCGATATAAAGGGTTTTATGGATACCATACTCTATGAGCTCGAAGAGAGGAACTAAACTCTTGTCAGAGAGCATGCCCAACTGTGCCTTCAATTTAATGAGGAAATCTCATGTTATGTGGACACCAAGTCCCAGTTTCAATAAGAACCATGCATGCGACAAGAAATTGAAGTTGCGTGGCAGGATCTACAGACATTAAATCTTGTTGAGGTTGTTGTGTGCAAGGATACCAAGGCACAACATGATGTTACTTGATGCAGACCCCCATTCTCCCCTCAGGGCTTCTCGACCTCCTAGTCTAGGATCGTTCAAATCAAAGAGTCAAATCGACTCTTTAGAATCAATCTACACAGGTCCCCTTTCCTTCAAAGTGAAGGTTCTATCAAACCCGCGGTCCCTCTCTCTAGTGCTCTGGGCATTTTTCAATTTGCGGGCACTAGCTCCTTCTGCTAGGCCCTATTTCCTTTCATGTGACCTCGAGATATGACCTCACATAAACAAATGATTATGGGTGTGGCCAAGAGTGGTTTTAGACCACATTGATTTTCTCTCTGCAATTTACTACCAATCACCATGTGTCCCTTTTGCAATACCATGGTTTCGATTGCAACCTGCTCTCAAATTTTTAAAGTCTGAGCACTTTCTGGTCCCGTAATTAAGCGTGACCGTTAATCTTCAATCTCAAGCGATGCCTCTTGATCAATGGCTAAAATCTTTCCTTTATATGCCTTGGTCAACTGTCAATCAACGACCCGTTTCCTCCTTCTGTACGCACTCCCCGATCTCATGATCTATCGAAGTGTGCCCTCCTCTCAAATCGACGACTACAATTGATTTCACCCATTGGGTTTTGGGAGTTTCAAATCTCAACTCTTTCTTCCTCTGAACCGAATATCTTCTAAAGTGGAAGATCTGCTAACACCCGTCCTCAACAAACAAATGACTTAGATGAAATCTGGCTCTCCGGCCTTTGGGAGTTCTTGTTCAACACCCTCCTTCTTCTTCCGGAGTGAATTTCTCCGAAATGGAAGATCTTCTGCCACGCGTCCTCCTCAAATCAACAACCCTGGTCCTCTTCGGGAATTCGACCTTCGGAAGTCTCAAATTATCCATGCTTTGTTTCTCCCGGAGCGTTTTACCCGGAGTCCATGATCTAACGACGCATTTTCTCCTGCAGATCAACGACTCCTAGCTACTTTGGCTATTCGTACTTCAAGAGTTTCAACACTCCACCTTTGCTTTCTCCTGGAGCTCATGATGTGTTGATGTGTGTACTTCTGGATCTGATGGTCCATATTTACTACGGCTCTTCGGGGTTCAGAATTTTTGAACTCCTATGCACTTGTTCCTCCCAGAGTTCTTTCACCCGAAGACAATGGATTTTTTCCAAGCGTCACTCTGGATCTGATGGTCCAAGCTTACTTCGGCTCTTTGGGGTTTGAGAGTTTCAACTTCTGCACACTCTTTCTTCCCAGAGTGCTTTCATCCTAAGACTTATGTCTATTTACACGTACCCCCCTGGTGATCAATGACCAGGATCTACTTCAACATTCGACTCTTCGACACTTCTGCTTTCTTCTTGTCTGAGAACTCCTAAAGTACTTTCGCTCCGAAGTCTTAGATATTTTTCCACCTATCGCCCTGGATGATGGATAGTCCTGATTGGCTTCGAGACTTCGGGACTTCCGCAAGTCCGCTCTCTTGTGCACTTTCAAAGGACTAAGGATCATTCACTTTACCTAGATCCAACGGATGTCGATCCCTCTCGCTCAGATCCAATGGCTGGGATCTGTTCTCCTCCTCGATGTGCTCCTTCTGATGTTTGGACGTAAATCAAACTGTATAGATATCTTCCTACAACCTCTCTGATGGTTGTTGTCGCTCCTCCTCCTGAGATTCTTTGTTCTCCGAGACTTGGGAAATTTTCTAAGTGTTCAAATATTTTGGTCTTTGAACCTTCTCTTGCGAAACTGGTTGAAAGGGTCCTGACTCTGCTCTTCCTTTTGAGCTTCGACAATGAAGATTGTCCTCGACTCTGGTGCACACTTGTGCTTTGCATGCAAAATTTCACTATTCCTCCTGAGCTTGTGAATCTTGGAATAAGTTCACTTCTGCGCGCACTTCTTGCACCGTCTCTCTTGAGATTTTACTCACTTAAGTTCTAAGGTTTCAATCCCTTTACTCCTCAAACGGATTCTCATATCTTCCCTACAAATTTTTCTCAATGCACACTTGCAGAGCTTTACAAAGTGTACATCAACTCTATGAGTACCTTCCTCTGATACTCTTCTCTTTGAACTCGATAGAGAGTTCTCCTTGTGCACACTTGCACCTGCTCAATGCCCACCTGGCAGAGATCTACAAAGTTCTCAATGACTCTGTTTCTCTGTGCTTCCTCTACACAGTTTCTCCTCTAAGGTATTCAACAACCTAGAGGCTTCCCCTGAGTTGTTATCACTCTGGTGCACCCTCCTGGCATGTTCTTTTCTGACTCCATAGAGTTCAAATGCGCACTCCTTGTGCTGGCTACATAACCTCCAATGTTCTGTTGTGCACTCCTTGCACAGCCTAAGAACCCAAAAAAATATTTCAAACTCAACAAATATAGAGAAATATATCTTCCTACTGCATATGAAATCTATCATGAATCTACATCATACATTCATGAAACACACACTGATAACATTCATCAAATACACATAAACACATGGAAAACTCGTATGCAGGAAAAACTGCTTTCTTTCTATTAAGATGAATGCTTGATTACAATATGTGAAAGCTAGACTGTAACAGAGTCTCAACTCTCTCAAGCTCTCTCAAAGAACTATTATATCTTCTATTTCCTCCTCTGAGGATTTATATCTAACTTGCAACTACCTCCTATTCATTAACCTAATCTCCAATAGCCTCATTCGGGCATACAATGCATTTACATATACAACAAGGTTCCTAGGGTTCCCTCTGGCTACCTCTCCTATCGAAGTAATAGCTAATAACTATTCATACTCAGTTACATTAAAGTACGAGAGTGAAACTCCCAGATCTCTCGCGATCATTCAACTTCCGAGCGTTTTTCTCTTCTTCAATCATCCGTTCAAAACAGATCTACAGGAAATGCTAGTTTTCAAATTCCCAATAATTAAAAAGGCGCGCTATGGCGCTGAGTTATCCCTCCACGTGGACTTTGCTGATGATGCTCCTGCATCATACTCCACTGCTGAAAAAATAATGAGCTCCTTCTCATGGCTCCCTCTGCTATGCTGTTGAGATCCTCCAAGGTGCCAAACCTGAAATTGGAGCTGTCCACTTGCTCCTCTTCCTTTCCGTCTCTATTGCCCTGCTGCTCTTGCAGGTCCTCTTTTGTTCCATTCTTCTCCGCTAACTACTTCTTGTGCTGCTTCCAACATCAATCTCTTAATATCCTCTATTTCTTTGTCTAGCTGTTCCACTGGCCGACTCTTCTCCTTCATCTCATTCTACTGTATCTCCTTTCCATCAATTTCCAACTTGACTTGTTGGATTAGCTGACTTTGCATATTTACCCTTCCCTCCAGGGCCTCCAGTTCTTCACACAGATTAGAAAAATACATGCTATTTGTTTCTCTCTCCTCTGTTGTAGGTTCACATTCTACAATCATCTCTTTCTCAACTTCCTAGCTGAAAATTTTGAGCCATTCCTATGAATGCTCTTCTTCCTCCATCTCTTGGGCACATTGAAATGTGTGCTCTTTCTCCTTTTTACCAATCTGATCAATTTGACCCTTCCTGTTATGTTCATCTCCTGTGGAACTAGCTGGCCACTCTGTTGTAGACTCCACTTATGCAGTCTCACCACTGAGTCGATGCTCAACTTCCTCCTCTGACAGATTGACTTATGTCATCTCCTCTTGTGTTGGTTCAACTCTAACTTCCTCTAGCTGCTCTCTAGGCTGGTATGCTCCTCCACCTATTTCCAACTTGATCTGTTGGACATGTCTAATTTTCATATTTACCCTTCTCTCCAAAGTTTTGAATTCCTCATACAACTCAACAAAATATATGCTGTCTGCTTCCTCTTCTACTGCAGTCATCTCCTGTTCAGCTCTCGGGCTGAAATTTTTGAGCAATTCTGTTGAATGTTCTTCTCCTGCAATCTACATGACTATCGCATGGTAGCCATCTTCTGGTTCTGGACTATCCAACCAATCCTCCAACATCTTCATCTCTTTCTCCCATTGAGTGAGCAATATTTGAATGATCCTCTTTTTCTACTGGGGAAGACATCAATGTCTGCTCCTTCTCCTCCTCTTTAACAGTCCTTGCTAGTTGTCTTTCCTCTATTGCACCTGCATCACAGACACAGTTAAATTTAAAATTATTTTGCCCCATGGACTCTTTCTTGTATTATTTTTGCATTATTTCCTCATGTGCAACACTTGTATTAGCCTATGCTGTACTATTTGGCAGGAATATTTGAATCACCCCAATGATCAGAATGCATTTCTGATCCTCCTACATCAACTCTCCTTGCTGATATGAACTCTCAGCTGAGTTCATGAGACTTTCAAATAGTCTTCCCTCTTCTCTCTTGTCCACCTGACAACTTGGGATTTTCTCTCTGCCCACCTGGAAGTCTATGAGATCACCTGATCTCCCTCCATTTCCCACTTGGAAACTTGAACTTCCATCACTACCCTCCTGGCAGTCTATGATATCATCCACTGACCTCCTTCCATTGCCCATGTGGGAACTTGAAAGTTCACTTCTTCCCTCCTGGAAGTTTATGAGATCCTTAAATGATCTCTTCTCCTCCTCATCATCGAGGTTCCTCTCAGTTTCTGACTCAGAGATGTGAACCATCTCCTTTGTGTCCCTGAGGTTTTCCACATGCCTCAACCACCTCTTTAACAACTATTATTGTCCTCTGGCCAAAAATTTCTGAACATGCCATTTTACCTTCCTCTTCAGAGGCCATTCATACCTCCAACATACCTTTTTTCCCTGCTGCATCTTCAATGTCAACTGTTCCATTTTTGCTGTTATCTCAATGAGCTCCTTGTCAATTTCTGCTTTACCTTTCTACTGGCAGTCTCCTCTTCGACCATGCTCATGGCCTTCAATAGCCATCTTCCTCTTACCTCAGCCCACCTGGCTGTCTACCATTTGCTGCACACCTTGCAACAATCTTCACAGAGCATCAATACTTTGTCTCCCTTCACCTGCTGTCGACAGATGGAATTCAACTTCTAATACCATTTGATGTCATCAAATTATCTCTATTCACCTTCTCACCTTTGCCTACAATCTGTAGAAAAAAATCATCTCTTGATACTACTTGATGTAGTCAGACTGTCTGCTTCATCTCCTTCGCTTGAAATCTACAGACGAAATCAAGCTCTGATACCACTTGATGCATATCCCCCTTCTCCTCTCAGGGCTGCTCGACCTCCCGATCTAGGATCGTTCAAATCAAGGAGTTGAATTGAATCTTTGATCCTTTATTAGACCCCAATCAATATACATAGGTCCCCTTTCCTTCAAAGTGCAGGTTCTGTCAAACCCGCAGTCCCTTTCTCTAGCGCTCTGGGCACTTTTCAATTCACAGGCACTAGCTCCTTCTGCTAGGCCCTTTTTCCTTTCATGTGACCTTGGGCTATGAACTCATGTAAACATGTAATTGTAGGCGCGACTAGGAGTGGTTTGAGACCACACTGCTTTTCTCCCCGC
>JASDQU010212727.1:0-13368 GCA_032191745.1 Picea mariana
CCTATGGCTTTTATCTTTTACCAGCTGCTTTTACCCCCTGGGCCTTTAGCCCCTTCTTCCCACAAGACAAGATGTGCCCTGGATGGTCATCCTAATGGCCAGACTAGGGGAATGGGATGGATGAGTGGGGTTTTAAGATGAAAAAGTGATAATATGAGGGGAGCAGACGATGGTTCTGTAAACCCCCTTTGGTGGCTAACCAAAACCCATGAATACCAACTTTCTAAGCTACCCCATCAATTACCCTAATAGTGGTCAAGTAGATTAGTGTAAGATCTAAGCAGTTATCTGAAATGGAAGAGATCTAATGCATACATAAGAAGGTTATAATGATCAAATGTGACACATACCNGAACATAATGGGCCAGCTCGTGATGAGACCTCCCATCCTCTTGGTTAGGTCTTGCATTTATTTATTTATCATTTTCTTAGGGTCCCTCAGTTTCTTATGAGAGGCTTTTTATTGCCTTCTCGGGGATCCCCTGGGCGAAGCATCTCTAGGTTTTTCATTTTTCCTATGGATTTTATCTTTTACCAGCTGCTTTTACCCCCTGGGCCTTTAGCCCCTTCTTCCCACAAGACAAGATGTGCCCTGGATGGTCATCCTAATGGCCAGACTAGGGGAATGGGATGGATGAGTGGGGTTTTAAGATGAAAAAGTGATAATATGAGGGGAGCAGACGATGGTTATGTAAACCCCCTTTGGTGGCTAACCAAAACCCATGAATACCAACTTTCTAAGCTACCCCATCAATTACCCTAATAGTGGTCAAGTAGATTAGTGTAAGATCTAAGCAGTTATCTGAAATGGAAGAGATCTAATGCATACATAAGAAGGTTATAATGATCAAATGTGACACATACCATGATACCTCGGACCAATTACCTCATGGAGCAAGAGCCTTTTCTGGTGCAAGCCCAGGCCGGTAGTGATGGAGGCTGGTACTGCTGGCAGGACAAGTCTGGCTGAGAAGAAGAAGAGATGGGCCCTCAAGGGCCATGCTCAGGTCAATCTGCTCTCATACTCCATGTCTAGGACCATGTGGACCTCGAGACATGATCTCCTAGTTATCCCTATATATCGGGGATAACAGGACCCTTCATAAGATTTGAAAAGGAATCTATTTAGAGAAGGTATTTGAGCATTAAAGGTTCTCTAACACCTTGATAAACATCCTCCTAGTCTTAAGCACCTCCAGTATTCCTCGCCTAGTCATGTGAAAAGAGAAGCAAACAAACTGGAAGATCATATGGCTAATGAGAGGACATGTTCATCAATGGTGATCTAGAGCTAACCTTGTGCAATATCATGGAAAATAGGAAGTCGATACATGATTGCAACCAAATTTCTTTCTTTGTTATGGAGATATTCCTAGAAGAAAAATATACACTTGGGGGCCTGGATCAGGTGATAGGATAGATTGTGGATATCACCAGTGATGATTCTTGTAGGAAAAGAAGGCCACTATTGATTGAAATAAGTATAACTAAGGAGGGTGCCATTATGAAACCCTAGTTAGAAAATGATGCTTCAAGTGCTATAGAATATGTCTCTCTTTGTGCCCATACTTTTATCACTCCTCAACTTGTGAAAGGTTCAACATGGTTCTCTAATCATGACTAATTCAAAGGGTATCTCATCTCATGAGCACCTCCAAATCACTACTCATCATTATTGGATCAAGTTGTGGAAGAATAAAGGTGAGCCCTTTGTTGGAATTAATACTCATTGTAAACAATGGACTAAGAAGCTCTTACTTTGTGCTCACTTTACTATTTGGTAAGTCTAGTTGCATATCCCTTGGTTGTTGTCTAACATTTATCTTTCAATTTATAGTCTTCCTATTGACTAGCTCTTAGCTCATTCATATGGGAGGATTGTTAGGTCTCATATTAGGTTTTATATATGCTTTGGTTTGTCTAATCCCTACTCTGCTCCTCCTATCACATCAATTTAGGGTTGTGTCCCCATTCACCTATGGGAAATCCTTGAGCTTCAGAGAGATAGGAGAAAGGAAGACAAGAAAGGCCAAACCCCACTCCACAAAGGAAAGGTAAGAATATTTGTAGGTCTGTGTAGTGACCTAAAAATGTAGTGCTTCCCAACCTTTGATAGAGATGAGTCCAGTGAGGATGATTCAAAGGAGGGTGTCTTTGAGAGAGGCATCCCACCTCTATTTAAAGCCTATAACAAGAAAAATATGTTTTCCTTCAAACATTCTCACTTTCATAAAACCTTCTTTGAGGTTGTTAATATGGATGAGAAAGCTCTGTTAGCTACAAAAGGTAAGTAAATCAAGGACCCTTTGTTCTCTAATTTTCTTGTGGAAGACCCCATGAACAATTGGGGCAGATGGACTCTCTTGAAAAGTACTCTTAACATGATGTGGTATATAATATCCTTTGTTTCTTCTAACCTGGATGATTAGAAGTTGTAACATCCCCAACCATCACCAGGCCGACAATGCCACTACTCAGCTCTGACTTAGCTGTGATACCAAACGGTAATGTCCCCGACCATTCAACATGCCGAGTAACACTACCACATGGAACATTCACACACACACATATAACATGCATTTTAATCGAAATAAAACACATAACACAAAGTTACTACTACCATACAGATTCAAATGTAATAGAAAGTAATTCATATATGCAACGGAACACATGATAACATTCAAGAATCACAGGTATGCATAACATAAAATCAAGTAGATAAATTATACTTATCATTCAATTGGAATAACACCACCAACTACGTGTAGACCTTCCACAAACCTCCCAACCTTAGACCACACTTCTCATCACTCTCAGCAGTAGGTCACCCCCGATTTGGGACTAAGCTCCACCGGGCAAGGGAATCCTAGGCTAGGCAGGGTCAACAAGAAGACACATAGTTTATGAGGAGGGATTCTCTCCCAGGAACCACTTATGGCCACTGCTCACAGACTCTCATTCCCCACATGCTTTCCCCACCCCAAGAGTATACACCTTCACTGTCACACAATCCATCGGTTTCTTCACCTCCCTTGCCTTGGGCTTCAGCAACAGGCCAGACCGGAATTCTCAGATATCTGTAGCAGCTACGGGACCCCTTCTAGGAGAACTCACTTCCATAGCACACTCTCTCACCTGGAGAGAGTTTCTCACAGGCATGACAATCTGCCTCTTCAACCACAACCACCTCTCTCACCCAGAGAGAGTGTCGGACACAGGCCTAACAACCTTCTTCTTCAACTCCATTCCAACACAAGGAGAACAACAACAAGGCTCAACAAGGAACAGACGATGGCGGCAAGCCACACTCAGCCAAGGGGCTGCATGGCCACAACATCCCACAGTTATAACACACATGACATAGACAATTACAGTATGTTGATGTTTCACAAAAGACATGGTTCATCTTCACGAATCTGATTTTCATAGGTGCGTGGCTATGCAGGGGTCCAACGCAGAGAAAAAACAGGTTCTGGGGGAGGATTCTAGCGAAATCAGGCTGAGTATGGAAGAATGGGCATGCGAACCCCCAACACGGTTGACTTCTTCAACTTTAACTGCATGCACCCAGGTCGACACCTGTCTTCCTGGAGCTGCATGCACTCCATTTTGCATACGTTCCTTTCCCAGGAACTTGGGACAACACTCATCAATTGTCCAGCTTATCCTTTTAGGAAATAATAATAAATTATTATCCCCTTTAGAGGTAATCCCCCTAGCTTAGCCCCTAGGCCCAAACACTTAGCCTCTTCCCTTACCCAAATTTGTGGAAACTTAGTCCCCCATCACTCTTTCTTCATGGTTAGTCTACACGCAACGATGTTTTTATATTAACAAAGTGCATAATTACATGTACAAAACAGGCTCATGGCCTTTAACACCTAGGATCTCTGGCCTACTTGCACATAATCTTACCAGCTTACAATTGCTCGACTCACCAGCCTACAAAACATGTTTACAATACATAGATATAACTGGGGCTCATCCTTGGGGTATTACAATCCCCTCCCTTTATTTTTTCATTGTCCTCAGTGCAACTTACTTACATAACATCAACAAGATTTCCAAAATCTTCAAAAAGATGCGGGTATTATGCCTGCATAGCATCCTCATGCTCCCATGCCGCATCCTCGGGATCGTACCAGGTCCATTGGACCTTTACAAGACCTATGGATCGATTATGGAGATGCTTGCTTTTCCGGTCCAATATGCACACCAAATGCACTTGCAAGATGCCTTCTTGCTCCACCTGAATCACATTCCAATCGATTACATGATTATCATCAGGTATATATTTCTTAAGCAATGAAATATGAAACACATTATGTACAGTCATGGATGCAGGTAATGCAAGCATATATGCAACTGGTCCAATCCTTTCTAGGATGTCAAATGGCCCACAAAATCTGGCTTCCAACTTCGAATAGTTTCCCAGCCTCAGGGAACTTCTATTGGCTTTAAATTTCAGGATAACATGCTCTCCCACTTTAAACTCTTTGTGGGTTCTATTTTTATCAGCATAACTTTTCTGCTTGTCTTGGGCAGCCTTTAAATTCTACTTATTTTTTAGCATTTGCTCTTCCATTTCCTTGAGCAACTCTGGCCCAACCACTGCTCTATCAGTTGGATCATCCCAACTTACTGGAGTGTTTCACTTTCTACCATAAAGTGCTTCAAATGGGCTCATCTTCAACGATGCTTGATACCCATTGTTGTAGGTGAATTATACCAAGTGTAGGTAGTCTTCCCATTTAGATGGTTTGTCCATCACATACAACCTTAGCATGTCTTCTATCACTTGGTTCACCCTCTCTATTTTCCCATCAAACTTAGGATGATAGGATGTGTTGAAGTTTAGGTTCATTCTGAACCCCTTGAACAACCCCTTCCAAAAATTTGAGGTAAATTTTGGGTCCCTGTCAAACACAATTGTCTTGGGAATACCGTGCAATTGTGCTATTTCCCTCTTAAATATATAAAAAACATTAGCTACCTTGTGAGCAGTCTTTAATGGAATAAAAAGGACAACTTTCGTAAGCTTTTCCACCACCACCATGATTGAATCATGCTGCTTTCCGGTCCTGGGCAATCCTGTGATGAAATCCATTGTCACCACTTCCCACTTCCACTCAAGAATGGGTAAAGGTTGTAGCAACCCTGTTGGGTACCTATGCTCATCTTTAACCTTCTGGCATTCCATACATCTGGAAATGTATTCTGCAATTTTTTTTTTCATACCTGGCCAAAAGTAATGTCTCTTGACTTCTTCCACAGTTTTATGATATCCAGGGTACCTTGCATAAGGCACATTATGCATTTCATTCAAAATCATAAGTTTCAAGTCTTAGACATTATGTACATAAACTTTGTTTTTGTATAGAAGTGTTCCATCGACTTCCAATTTATAATTTTCCACTTTCTGTGGCATCTCACCTTGTTGTAGCTTTGCTACCAAATCCCTGTACTGCAAATCTACATCTGCAGCCTTTGAAATTTTCCTTTAATATTAGTTCGATACATGCTAATGGTCGTAGCATGCAATTCATGCACTCTCCTACTAAGTGCATCAGCCACTTTGTTCTCTTTTTCTTTGATATGCTTGATATCAAAGTCATACTCACAAAGAAACTCCAACCACCTACTCTTCCTAACATTCAAGGTTGGTTGATCAAAAAAATACTTCAGACCGCTGTGGTCTGTTCTCAGTTCAAACTTCTTTCCCATGAGGTAATGCCTCCATTTCTTCAGAGCATGAACGATGGATGCCAACTCTAAATCATGAGTTGCATAGTTGCTTTCGTGCTCTTTCAACTTTTTGGATTCATAACAGATTACGAACCCATTCTAACTAAGGAATCCTCCCAGTCCTTCTTTTCATGCATCTGTCCACACTACAAAGTCTTCATTCGAATCTATAATCCTCAGGATTCGAGCATTGGTTAACAACTGCTTCAATCGCTGAAAGCTTTTCTCACATTCCTCTGTCCATTGAAATTTCTTCTCCTTCCTTTGCAAGGAAGTGATAGGGTAAGCTATCCTTGAGAACCCTGCAATGAACCTTCTGTAATAACCAACTAGACCCATAAAGGATCTGACTTCTGTCACATTATTCGTTGCTGACCATTCTTTTATGGCCTCAATCTTTTTAGGATCCATGTCTATCCCCTCCTTTGAAATGTTATG
Organism: Picea mariana; assembly: GCA_032191745.1. Classification (NCBI taxonomy): domain Eukaryota; kingdom Viridiplantae; phylum Streptophyta; class Pinopsida; order Pinales; family Pinaceae; genus Picea; species Picea mariana. The sequence goes on from JASDQU010212727.1 coordinate 6,184, forward strand.
GCCCAAGTAATRRATCAAATTTTGATAAAATGAGCACTTGCTCAATTTGGCATACAGTTGGTGCTCTCTTAGCACTTGCAACACCATCCTCAGATGTTGTTCATTCTCTTCCTCCGAATTGGAATACACCAGGATGTCATCCAAAAAGACTATGACAAACTTGTCCAGATATTCCTTGAACACACCATTCATTAGGCACATAAAAACAATGGGTGCATTTGACAACCCAAATGGAACCACTGTGAATTCATTGTGACCATACCTTATTCTGAAGGCAGTCTTGCCAATTTCTTCATCCTTAATTCTTACCTAGTGGTAACCTGACCTGAGATCTATCTTTGAAAATATCTTGGCATCCTTCAACTGATCAAAGAGATCATCAATCCTCGGTAAAGGATGCTTGTTCTTAATGGCCACTTTGTTCAACTATCTGAAATCAATGCACAATCTCAGTGTCCCATCCTTCTTCTTCACAAAAAGGACCAGGGATCCCCAAAGTGACACACTTGGGCGTATATACCCCTTCTTTAGAAGCTCTTCAAGCTACAATTGCAGTTCTTTCATCTCTAGTGTACTCATTCTGTAAGGATCTTTTGACACTGGAGCTGCTCTAGGCATCAGGTTTACCGAGAAGTGAATATCTCTTTTCAGGGGTGATCCTGGTACCTACTAGAATACATCTTCGAAATATTTTAATACTGCATGGTCTTCAATCTTTGAGACCTCATCCTTATATGCTTCCTCCACATGGGCTGCAAATAATTGACAACCTTTTCTGTAGCTCTTCTTCAGCTGCATTGCTGAGATTTCTCTGATAGCAACTGCTCTGGGAATTCCTTGGATTGTTCTCTGATTCCCTTCCTCATCCAGGAAAGTGAATTCCTTGTTACGACAGTCTAAGATGCCGTGGTGTTGGTCCAACCAATCCATCCCAATTAGACAGTCATAAGAACCTAAAGGTAAAACATTCAATTCAACCTTTGTGCTTAGTCCAATCATGTCCACTGGACAAGACTTAACCAACTCGACAACCTTTCTCTTGGCTCCTATAGCCAACTGCACCAACCAAGATTTCTCATGCTTGCTTCTTGGTAAATGAAAAATTTCCACCATTCTAGGATCTATGTAACTATGACTAGCTCCTGAATCAATTAAAATAGTAATGGGTTGGTTGTTGATCATACCTTCAACTTCAATCATATGTGACTGAAAATCAGTCTTCTTGTTGTCCAGGGCTGCATATATTCTTGGAACACTTTTTCCCATGTCCTCTACTGTTTCAGCTTGCTGAACATTGTGGACAGTTCTCACTTTGTCATTTTTGTGGGGGCAGTCTTTGTACCTATGATTTCCTTTACAACCTCAACATTCCATAGGTGTCTGCCTTGGAAATTGCCCACCTACTTCAACCTTCCTGGGCTCTCTAAAACCTAACTGTCCTTGAGGACTGTTCCTGAAAAAGGGTGGTTTAGTTCCCTTCTTCCTCTGATCCATTTTGAAATTCTTCTTGTCTTCCCAAACCTTTCGGAAAGTAGGCTTTTCATTTTACTGATCATACAAGCATTTTTCTCTCCTTATAGTTTCTTCCATAGTTTTAGGGTCATCATACTGGATCTTGTCACCGATGGAAGGTGGCATTCCACATAGATACCTTTGAATTTTGACAGTTTCATCTTTGATGAATGGAACATACTTCAACAACTCCAAAAACTTTCGTTTGTATTCATCAATGGTCATGCTACCCAGCTCGAGTTCAAAGAACTCTTTCATCTTTTTGTTGTAGTATCTTTTAGTCAAGTATTTCTTTTCAAAATACTTCTTGAATTATTTCCAAGTAATATATTTCTCTCTAATGTGTTTCACCTGCACAAGTTGATCCCACCACATGGATGCCTTTCCCTTCAGTTGATACATCACAATTCTTCCTTTTGCATGAGAGTAATAATTCTGCAGTTGGAAATAATTCCTCATGCCAAGCAACCATGTTTCAGCATCTTCCTCCTTCTTGTGTTCTCCATCAAATGTAGGAGGCTTAATCTTATTCATTTCTCCCTTCAGTTCATCCACTCCAGATCTCCTACACTTTATGGTAGGAGATGGACTTGAACTAATGTGTGCCTCCTTATTGGGCTGCTTCAGGGAGTGACGATGATGTCTGCTAATGCTTCTTGATCTTCTTTTCCTCTCAGGGTTCCTGCGACTCCACGTTTTGCTTGAGTCACTCTCCTTATCCAAATTATTTTCTATTCTCTCTGAACTCTCCATCAAATTTAAGTTGAATTCTCCCTGTTTTTCCTTATCTTTCATGAGCTTTCTGCTATCTGCTCGGTGAGTTTGGGCATCTTTCTGCAATCTTTCAATGATTTTCATCATACGACCTTCCTTATCTATCTCTTCTCCATGCCCATTGGAGTTCGATCCTTCAACTCCAAAATGAACATCCATTCCTTTTACTTCATTCTCTGAAATGGAATCATTCCGTGCCCCCTCCATTCTCTGCATTCTGTGGCAATTCGCTTTGGTTCTAACTTTCGTTAAACTCTGCAAACACAATGTGCAGTCAACCAAATTTGGCAGGCCATCATTCTTTAAAAAATCTCACAGAATTCATAAACCAATATGATTCAAGAGAATTTTCAAATTCCATTTCTTTTTGAGCTTTGCTCTGTTTTGCAACAATTTTTCGGGCACTAGCCCCTTTCTCTTAGTCCCCAACCCATGCGACCATGGGTTGTGACCTAGCGCTAGTTCGATAGGCTATTACTCAGGACATCGGGTGTCAGAAATATTCAAAGTGCCTCTCCATAGTCTCTCGGAGTTTCGAATTAACAAACTCATGAAGAGGGGTGGATAAACAATCCATGACTACCCAACATCCAACGGTTGTCACCCACTGTGGAACTTCAGGCATCAGAGCTCCGAGACTTCGGAACTTCGGAGCTTCGGGACATTGAAGATTCGGGTTTTGGAAGCTTTCACGCTTGCTGATCCAGATTTTATGAGTAGAACGAAATGACTACAGATTATTACCAGATGCTTAACACAGAATAACAGAGATACAATAAAACTGGTTTTCTATTCAATAAGGAAATAAGCTGAAACTGTAAAATGCAGCGAAAAACAAGCTTGTTGGACTGGTGGTGGCTTATCTTTGAGAAGAGATGTGACAGCTACGCTCATTCACAAGAAGATCATTACAATGAGGCTCTCAAGGCCTTTTACAATAAACAAAATTTTCAAAAACCCTAAACATCCAAAAACCTAACCCTAAGAGATGAAGCGCCAAAAGTCATGTGGGCCCCATTTGGGTAAGTCAGTACAACAACTTCTCGGGGTCGTAACTTTTGCATACGATCTTTGTTTTAGGCATACGATAGCCCATTGGAAAGATCTATCTGAGGACTACAACAGTTACAAAAAATTTCATGATGAAAGTTTTCAACCACAACATACCCCAAAAAACGTCGTTTAGGGCCTCAAAATGGCTCTGAAAGTTCAGGACCCGAAAAACTGCTAAAAATAGTAAATTATCAAAATTGCTAGAAAGTTGTTTTGAGACAACTCGAAAAGGTGGGTGGCCATCGATATCCACCTGGTTCAATCCTCCATCCTTAGGAATCAATGGTATCCATTGCATTGAGTTCCCTCATCAGATGAGGAAATTTATGCTGAATTTGGCCCCGGGTGAGCCACTTGCCTTGGTGCAGGAGTTGCCCTGCTTTGACTACTCGATAAAGCTAGATCCTTTGTTGTCGAGTGCCCTTGATCTATGTGTACACAATCTGATCACTGAATTCCTGTTGTATGCAGTTGGGGTTGAGCTCTATTGGTGTCAGTTGTTTTGTTACGTCTGAGGTGTCCAATAATGGTGGGAAATAAGGCCGAAGGAGGTCCACATTGAACACTGGGTGTAGGCCAAGGAAAGGAGGAATGTTGAGTGCAAAAGCATTATCCCCCACAACCTTGGTGATGGTGTATGACCCATAACGGAGTGGGCGAAGCTTCTGATGGGGTTCTATAAGGCATTCTTTCTGCAAGTGCAACCAAACTTTGTCGCCCACCTGAAACTTATGTGGAACCCGATGTTGATCATGGCACTGCTTGTAATTGTCATTGGACTTATGTAGGATATCCCAAACCTGTTGGTGGATGTGATGGATCCTCTCAATGAACCAGGTGGCTTTGTCAGCCTCAGTTGGAGCAGGAGAGGAGTCGGTTGAGGTGACCGCAAGGGGAAGTGCAACATATATGGGACCCAATGGTTGGAATCCCAACCCCACCTAAAAGGGGTTGTGGTCGGTTGAGCTATGCATGGATTGATTGTAGCTATGCTGGAAATAGGAAAGACTCTCATCCCATGTGCGAGGGTGCTTGGAATTATACATGCACAGGATATGCACGATCATTCGACTTACGACCTCGGTTTGGCCATCTGTCTGGGGGTGGAAGGCCGTGGATTTGGTGAGCTTGGTGTCCAACAGTGACCAGAGGCTCGACTAGAATGTGCTCAGAAATCGACTGTCCTGATCTGAGACAATGGTTTGTGGGATTCCAAAATGTACCCAGATTCGTTCAAAGAAGAGCTTGGTAGTGGCTTCTGCTGTGATGCTCTTCTTGCAAGCAACCAGAATCGCCATCTTAGAAAAGCGATCGACAACCAAAAAAACACAGTCATTTCCCCGCTTGGTGGATGGGAGGCCTGACATGTAGTCCATTGAGATGGATTCCCATGGTCTGTCAGGAGTAGGAAGAGGGGTGTATAGGCCCTATTTCTTAGTGGTTGGTTTGGCAATAGCACAGGCAGTGCAAGACCTGATATACTTGTTGACCTCCTGTCGAAGTTTCGGCCAGTAGAAATGTTTTTGTAGCATCTCCACTGTCTTTTTGACGCTGAAGTGTCTTGCCACCCGGCTGTAGTGGGCTTCCCAGATTAGCTTCACTCGCTCACTTGAGGGAACACATATATGGCCCAGACGACACAACAACCCATCCTGAAGATGGAAATTATCGACAACTGCCTTTGCACCCAACATTTGGTAGGTAGTGGCGAAGTTTGGGTCTATCTCATAGAGTTGGGGCCATCCAGAGGTCTCATGGCCATAGGAGTCTAGCACTGTGGTGAGTGTTGCGACTCATGGTCTGCTGAAGAAATCCACGACGTGGTTGGTGCTTGCTATTTTATACTTGATGTTGAGGTGGAATTGATGCAAGTATGTGGACCACTTTTGATGGCGGTCATTCTGCAATTTTCTTTGTGTCTGCATGAACTGCAGTGGCTTATGATCAGTGTGGATGACTGTCTCCCTCCCAAGAATGTAATGTCTCCACTGGCGGTAGGCTTGCACAATGGAGTACATTTCTTTGTCGTAAGTAGGGTACTTACGGACAACATCTGATAGTGTGGCACTATGATAGGCCACGAGGTGGCCGTGTTGCGTGAAAACGACACCCACAACATAGTCTGATGCATCAGTCTCAATCTCAAAGGGCTGTTGCAGGTCTGGTAGTGAAAGTATTGGGGCTGAGCACAAGCACTACTTCAAATAATCGAATGCTTGTTGTTGGGGCCGGCCCCACACAAATTTCTCCTTACCACCACCCCTGGTTATTTGGTTGAGGGCCCATGCAATATGGGAGAATCCCAATACAAACCTGCGGTAGAAATTGGTAAGGACCAAGAAGCTTCGAAGCTCAGTGAGTGTGGTTGGGGTTGGCCAGTCATGAATGACTTGGATCTTGGCTGGATCCACATGTATGCCATGTTTATCAATGATGTATCCTAGGTAATGGACCCTGTCCATGCTGAAGGAGCATTTTTCCAAGTTGGCGTATAGCTTGTGTTGCCGCAGGGTGTGTAGAACCTGCTAAGTATGCTGCAAGTGTTCGGCCCAAGTCTTGCTGTAAATGAGAATGTCATCAAGATACACCACTACAAAATTATTGGTGAATGGTCACAGGATATCGTTCATCATCCTCATGAAAGTGGTTGGAGCGTTTGTCAGACCAAAGGGCATGACCAACCATTCAAAAAGGCCTTCCTTTGACTTGAAGGCAGTCTTCCATATATCTGTCTATTCTATCGGGACCTGGTGGTAGCCAGACTTCAGATCAATCTTACTGAAGTATTTGGGCCCCTGAGTTGATCAAGGAGGTCATCGATTCGGGGAATCGGGTACCAGTTTCTGACTGTGATTTTGTTCACAGCCCGATAATCAATGCAAATTCGCCAGGTTCCATCTTTCTTCTGTACTAGCATGATTGGGCTCTTGCAAGGTGATGATCTAGGATGGATGTGCCCCTTGTGGAGCAATTCTTGTATTTGTCACTTGATCTCCTCATTCTCTAATAGAGAGCGACGATAGATTGGCCCATTGGGAAGCGGTGCGTTGGGGGTCAGATCAATGGGGTGCTTGACCTGGCAATGCAGAGGTACCCCAGTAGGTGAGGAGAAGATATCTGATTATTCTTTCATGACCTTATCTACTTGCTTCTACTATGTGGAGAGGTCAACTGCAGAGACCCTGGATGTGGCTATGATTTTTCTCTTATTCTGAGAGTGAATCACAAAGAAGACAAACTTCCTCGTTTGAGAGACGACCTTCCTACATTGCTTAGTAGATATCAAGGAAATAGCACTAGGTGGGATAGCCTCATGTATCATGTACAATTTCCTGTTCAAAGTAATAATAACACTACGAGGCCTAGAATCATATACAACATGACATTTTCATAAATAAGGTTGGCCCAAAAGAACATCACAAACTTCGATAGAAGAAACATCACACAATACCTCGTCTTTGAAGGGCTTGATCTCGTACGACAATCGACACTGTTGGCTGACGCAAAGATCGCTTAATTGGTGGAGCCATCCAATGGTGCGGCGTTGTCGGCAGGGCCAGCTACATGATGACCTCTGCTGAGATGAGGTTCTTCTGGCTACCACTATCAATGATGAAGTGCAGTGGGGTGCCTTTTACCCACATCTGTGAATGGAAGAGGCGCTCTCCTTCTTCTAGCTCGTCTGGTTCACCATGCTGGAGATTGGTGGTAGCAACGGTGGCACTGGGTTTCGCGTCAATGATCCATCTTCCCCTTTTTGGTTCTGACTCAGAGTCAGAACCCACATCTGATTCAAAGGCTTTCACTTCATCCACCAGCGTCTGCTTTGAGCGGAAGTCAATAGTG
>JASDQU010212730.1:3615-13676 GCA_032191745.1 Picea mariana
ACTGGATGTGTGCCACCTCACCCCCCCTCGTGCTCCTTAAATACCCTCCCTCCTCAAGGCGAAGCTCATTCACTCCGCCCATGGCCCCTCCCCCTCACCCACACGCTCTATGTACTCTCACGCAGCTCTCACACTCCAACATTCTGGCAACCATAATGGTGCCAGACGTGACCCCTCTCCTCCCGCGCGCTCTTCCCTTGCTCACCTGTGTTCACTCCCCATATTCTCACCTCACCTAATTGCAGCAATGCTCTCAATGCTCTCCCGATGACTTCCCTCTATCCTCAAATCTTGGTGGCGGCCCTCCTCTTCTCCTCGGCTTTCCCAATTTCCCCCACATGCCTCCTCGTCGATGTGTCACCCCCACCCTAAGACGTCGTGGTCGCAACAGGCGCACCCCCTCTACTCCTCACCTACCTTTCATGGCCCAGGATGGCTTTGATCGCTTTGTTCTAGGCTCCTTACAGAAATTGCTCAATGACTGGTGTTGTCGCAAGAGTTGGTTCTAGGTTGTAATAGAGCCAAGCCTTAGCACATTTTAAATGAAATAAATTTTGTCACTCGGACTTGACTTGGGTTGCATGCAAGTAAATTCTGAGATAACCTCGAACCACTTTTGATTGGAAATTTCCCCTTCCAACCCGAGAGGGATCTCTCGAAAATATGTCACAATAGGATATTGAATAAGCTTATCAGTGGGTAGATTTGTGGGTAATAGAAAGTTTTGGGATTTTAGGGTTGGTGGGTTGGACCAGGAGGTAGTCCATTGGGAATGGAGTCAAATGATCAAGCAAATAATAAGAGTGTTTTGACTATGGAAATCCATGGAACAGAGGCAAGGTAGAAGTTGATTATAGAGAGAAGGATTTATAAAAGTATGGCAGCAGAATAGAGAGAAAACATATCAAAATGAAAGGAGCACTTAGCAATGAGTGAATTCCAAGCATAAATCAGTGGAAAGAGATGGTTGGGGTAGATCATCTATCCAAGGATGAATTTTGAACCTTCAGATCTCTACAAGAAACAACCTATAACATGTCATGCAATAGAGCATCTAACAAACAAATGGATTCCATTACAAATACAGTCACAAATCGGGAAGAAAATGGAAATAAAACCAAGTGAAACGATGTGAGAACGAAGCTATAAGACATTCTCTGCAAACAAAATCACAAGAATCTTTGTTGTAGATTAAAAATGGCTCTGCTCTCTTTTATTTAAATAGGAAAACAAATGCTACAGCCCAGGAGTACTGCTCTTGTGTGTCTTTTTTCCCTCCTCTCTCTCAAAGAGATATACAATATATAAGCCTTCAGCGTATAACAAATGAGAAACGACCTCAAAACTGACTGAGAAATGAATTGGCAGTTATTTAACTGAAATCTGGGCGCGTTCCTACATTTCTGGGTCATGTTTGCGGCGTCATATTACGGGGAAATTTTTCCTACCTTCCCGAGCTCTCAATTAGGATCTTAAGATACCATTGGAAAGCTTAGTATCTGTAGATGTCAATCGACTATTCAAACGTGTAAAACGACCTCTCCAAGGTTGAGAAAAGTGAGTTTTCCCATAGGCAGGTTTTTTGGAAAAACCTGTGATTTCGGTGGTTAATAGGCCGAAAACAGGGGTATCTTAGACACTGAAAGTCATGGATTTCGGTAGCTAATAGTGTTATTTCAAAGCTTCATAAGCCACCGAAAGTCCCGAAACCCTGATTTCAAGTTTTGAGTTTCGGGGAAACAGAGCAATGGTCAAAATATTTATGTCGGCCAAACCCCCGACTGCTGAAAACCCGAAATGGTGACATGGCACTTATGTAAAACCTTATTATAGAGATTTTATTGTCGTTTATTGCATTCTTTTAGTACCTCCATGTGACTTGATTTATGGGTAAAAATGCATCTACACTTTCGGCAGCTAAGGGCATATGAAACCTGAGATTTAAGCTATCGAAAGTCTGCACTTTCGGTAGATAAACACTATAAATTTTTTCCTCCTAAGCTACCGAAAGCCAAAATTTCAATATTTGTTCCAACATAGGCTCCATCTAGGGATGGCGCTTTTCTGCAAAGCGCCAAGAACAACAGACCAAGTGCCTTCATCCATTGGGTGACCTGAGATCATCCTTATCAAACGTTGAACCCTGTCACTTTGCTTGTACCTTTTCGAAAAAAACCTCTTATGCATTCATTGGGCTATGGAGTCATAATGTATTTGAAACTGATCTTTGAAAACCCTGTAGCCTGCTTGTATCTTGATTTGCTTATTCAAGAAATCAACAACTGAAAATGATCTAGCTGCTCATATGAAGAGCTTATTCTCTTGGCTACTCCTACTCTAAAAAATTGTACTGCCTCTTATCAAGTGAAATCATGTTTCCAATGAAGCCATATAAGAAACCGATTTACTGATATCTTCTTTGATCCGTACCCAAAAAATATAATAAACCATAGCATGCAGAAATGTAGTTCGAAAAGATGACAAAACCGACTCTCATTTGACAAGAATGTTTTGACATCTATGTTGCTCATTGACTCCAAATAATCAGCAACGGGATCATAAAAGTCACATAGAAATACCTCATTTTGTTGATGTTCTAATTGACTAAAATGTTGTTTCTCGTTGCCTTTACTGATATGAATGTTGAATGTGGACTGCTTAATATTTGTTGGGGAAACATGCATGATCAACTGTTGATTTGAACTTGTCTACTCTCCTTCACCATATCCCTGTGATCTGAATGCATCACTATGATATGCTGGCCTATTACAACTAACGATTTTTAAGATTTCCTACATTGCTGTCTTGATAATGATCAAATGAAAACTAAGTCTGAAAATATATATCATGAAAAAATTTATGATCACCCTCTCCAACAATGATATCTTTGGAGGATGTATCAAAGTTAAAAGGATCTTTACTGGACTCTTGAACAACATACCCATATCTATCTTCAACCATAGCATTCATACTTTTCTGATCATCTTTTAGTTGATAAGTAGGATTTGATGAAATTTCATTAGACAACAAATCTTTAAAATCCTCTTCATCATCACTATACTCATCATATTTAGGTTCCGCAGATAACTCAAGAGGGTCATTAGTCAGACAAATGCTCGGGACATCAACTGTGAGCAACTATGATCCTTTCTTTGGCATGCTTTCTATCTCAGATTTATACTCCTCTGAATCACAGTCTAAAACATCCTTGAACAACGAAATTCCTTCAAAGACTATTAAATGTGACAGCCCTATCCTCTTCATGAAACAAAACAGGGCTTACAAGCTGATTTCCTTGCTGGAATTCATCATCATAAATAGGTTCATTAACTTCCTGTAAGGTTTCATCAAACACATGACTGTCATTATTTAAAATCAGATTTACAATTTCAGAAATGGAAGAAGTCTGACTCTCATATTCGGGACTGTGTATACACTGCAAATCTGTGTAAGTAGGGGTTGTAACATGACTATGCAGGAGCAAATCTATTTCTTCTTCAGTCAAAGGAGAAGATGGTCTCTGTATTTCTGGATAAAACAACAATTCTTTTCTTTATTTTCTGCAGGTTGACCATGATGTTGAATATCGTCTTCTTGAATATGATCACAAGATTTATCATATCCATCTTCTTTATCAGCCAACTCTTCTTCATACTAATTATCTTCATCGACTTGAGAAATTTATGATATTCCTTCCTCCTCTTCAAGAAGATTAGTTTGATCTTGTTGTCTTATGAATTTTATATAACAACAATCTTCAAAAAGTATTTCAGCTGAATAGATTCTTTTACAATATTGATGAAAAAGGATGTGAAAATCTTTCAATGAAGGAATACTGGAATGGGGTAAACATTTATACCAAATCCTAGCATCATTTTCCAATGAAAATATAAACAATTTCATGAGGACATCTTCATGGTGTATATTTAATTCATCCATGAGCTTGTGGAATTCAAACAAGTGTTGAGCGGTATTGTCGTCTGCATATTCTCCAAATTTAGGGAGGACATCTTCCCAAACTTTAATGTTTGGAACAGTGTTGGGAAAACCATAAGCATTTGTAAAGTCCAGAGGAGAAAACCTTGCAACAATCTGAGCAGCGAACAAATTCGACATTTTGAGACCAGTGGAGTCACCAAAGAATCATGTAGAGTCTTCGAACCAAGGAGTCGTCAAGTGAATGATCAAGGCCAATTGAATGCCTATCCCTTGTTCACCATCAAGGAATAGATCTAAAATTTTTATCGTATCCCAGGGAAGATAGCTTCGTTCCTCCGTCCCCGGCAACAGCGCCAGAAAATGTTGTCGCAGGAGTTGGTTCTAATTTGTAATAGAGCCAAGCCTTAGCACATTTTAAATGAAATAATTTCTTTCACTCGGACTTGACTTGGGTTGCATGCAAGTAAATTCCAAGATAACCTCGAACCACTTTTGATTGGAAATTGCCCCTTCCAACCCGAGAGCGATCTCTCGAAAATATGTCACAATAAGATATTGAATAAGCTTAACAGTGGGCAGATATGTGGGTAACAGAAAGTTTTGGGTTTTTAGGGTTGGTGGGTTGGACCAGGAGGTAGTCCATTGGGAATGGAGTCAAGTGATCAAGCAAATAATAAGAGTGTTTTGGCAATGGAAATCCATGGAACAGAGGCAAGGTAGAAGTTGATTACAGAGAGAAGGATTTATAAAAGTATGGCAGCATAATAGAGAGAAAACATATCAAAATGCAAGGATCACTTAGCAATGAGTGAATTCCAAGCATAAATCAGTGGAAAGAGATGGTTGGGACAGATCATCTATCCAAGGATGAATTTTGAACCTTCATATCTCTACAAGAAACAACCTATAACATGTCCTGCAATAGAGCATCGAACAAACAGATGGATTCCATTACAAACACAGTCACAAATCGGGAATAAAATGGAAATAAAACCAAGTGAAATGATGTAAGAACGAAGCAATAAGACATTCTCTGAAAACAAAATCACAAGAATCTTTGTTGTAGATTAAAAATGGCTCTGCACTCTTTTATTTAAACAAGAAAACAAATGCTACAGCCCAGGAGTATTACTCTTGTGTGTCTTTTTTCCCTCCTCTCTCTCAAAGAGATATACAATATATAAGCCTCCAGCATATAACAGATGAGAAATGACCTCAAAACCGATTGAGAAACAAACTGGCAGTTATTTAACTGAAATCTGGGTGCGTTCCTACATTTCTAGGTCATGTCTATAGCATCATATTATGGGGAACTTTTTCCTACCTTCCCGAGCTCTAAATTAGGATCTGAATATACCATTGGAAATCTTAGGATCTGTAGATGTCAATCGACTATTCAAATGTGTAAAACGACCTCTCCAAGGTTGAGAAAAGTGAGTTTTCCCATAGGCAGGTTTTTTGGAAAAACCTGCAATTTTTGTGGCTAATAGGTCGAAAACAGGGGTATCTTAGCCACTGAAAGTCCTGGATTTCAGCAACTAACAGTGCGATTTCAAAGCACCGTAAGACACCGAAAGTCCTGAAACCCCGATTTTGGGTTTCGGGTTTCGGGGAAATAGAGCAATGGTCAAAATATTTATGTCAGCCAAACCCCCGACTGTCGAAAACCCGAAATGGTGACATGGCACTTATGTAAAACCTTATTATAGCAATTTTATTGTCGTTTATTGCATTCTTTTAGTACCTCCACATGACTTGATTTTTGGGTAAAAATGCATCTACACTTTCGGCAGCTAATGGCATATGAAACCTAAGATGTAGGCTACCGAAAGTCTGCACTTTCGGTAGCTAAACACTATAAATTTTTTCCTCCTAAGCTACCGAAAGCCAAAATTTCAATATTTGTTCCAACATAGGCTCCATCTACGGATGGCACTTTCCTACAAAGCGCCAAGAACAACAGACCAAGTGCCTTCGTCCATTGGGCGACCTGAGATCATCCTTATCAAACGTTGAACCCTCTCACTTTGCTTGCACCTTTCCGAAAAAAATCGCTTATGCATTCATTGGGCTATGGAGTCATAATGTCTGTGAAACTGATCTTCGGAAACCCTGTAGCTTGTTTGTGTCTTGATTTGCTTATTCAAGAAATCAACAGCTGAAAATGATATAGCTACTCGTATGGAGAGCTTATTCTCCTGGCTACTCCTACTCTAAGAAACTGTACTGCCTCTTATCAAGTGAAATCATGTTTCCAATGAAGCCATATAAGAAACCGATATACTGATATCTTCTTTGATTCGTACCTGAAAAATATAGTAAACCATAGCATGCAGAAATGTAGTTCGAAAAGATGACAAAACTGACTCTCATTTGACAAGAATGTTTTGACATCTATGTTGCTCATTGACTCCAAATAATCAGCAACGAGATCATAAAAATCACATAGAAATACCTCATTTTGTTGTTGTTCTAATTGACTGAAATGTTGTTGCTTGTTGCCTTTACTAATCTGAATGTTGAATGTGGACTGCTTAATATTTGTTGGGGAAACATGCATGATCAACTCCTGATTTGAACTTGTCTTCTCTCCTTCACCACATCCCTGTGATCTGAATGCATCACTATGATATGTTGGCCTATTACAACTGACAATTTTTAAGAGGGAAGAAGATATATGTTCTTCATTTCCTACATTACTGTCTTGATAATGATCAAATGAAAATTGAGTCTGAAAATATATATCATGAAAAATTTTCTGATCACCCTCTCCAACAATGATATCTTTGGAGGATGTATCAAAGTTAAAAGGATCTTCACTGGACTCTTGAACAACAAACCCATATCTATCTTCAACCATAGAATTCATACTTTTTTTTATCATCTTTTAGTTGATAAGTAGGATTTGATGAAATTGCATTAGACAACAAATCTTTTAAATCCTCTTCATCATCATTATACTCATCATATTTAGGTTCTGCAGATAACTCAAGAGGGTCATCAGTCAGACAAATGCTCGGGACATCAACCGTGAGCAACTCTGATCCTTTCTCTAGCATGCTTTCTATCTCAGATTTATACTCCTCCGAATCACAGTCTAAAACATCCTTGAACAAAGAACTTCCTTCAAGACTATTAATCGTGACAGCCCTATCCTCTTCATGAAACAAAACAGGGCTTACAAGCTGATTTCCTGGCTGGAAATCATCATCATAAATAGGTTCATTAACTTCCTGTAAGGTTTCATCAAACACATGATTGTCATTATTTAAAATCAGATTTACATTTTCAAAAATGGAAGAAGTCTAACTCTCATATCTGGGACTGTGTATACACTGCAAATCTGTGTAAGCAAGGGTTGTAACATGACTATGCAGGAGCAGATCTATTTCTTCTTCAATCAAAGAAGAAGGTGGTCTCTGTATTTTCTGGATAAAACAACAATTCTTTTCTTTCTTTTCTGCAGGTTGACCATGATGTTGAATATCGTATTCTTGAATATGATCACAAGATTTATCATATCCATCTTCTTTATCAGCCAACTCTTCTTCATACTGATTATCTTCACTGACTTGAGAAATTTCTGATATTCCTTCCTCCTCTTCAAGAAGATTATTTTGATCTTGTTGTATTATGAATTTTATATAACAACAATCTTCAAAAAGTATTTCAGCTGAATAGATTCTTTTACAATATTGATGAAAAAGGATGTGAAAATCTTTCAATGAAGGAATACTGGAATGGGGTAAACATTTATACCAAAGCCTAGCATCCTTTTCCAACAAAAACATAAACAATTTCATGAGGACATCTTCATGGTGTATATTTAATTCATCCATGAGCATGTAGAATTCAAACAAGTGTTGTATCCTCCTTCTGGTTGTAGCCAAAGAATTGGGGAGTTAGAGCTTCCCTCAGGTTGTAGCCTGAGAAACTAGGGGGTCGGAGCCTCCTTCCAGTTGCAGCTAGAAAACAAAGGAAGTTGGTGCTTCCAATGAATGTAATTATTCAAGACATATAAGAAAATGTGTTTTGTGGTTTTCTCCCGCTTTGGGTTCCCATGTAAAACACTGGTGTATTGTGTATGTGTATGATTGCTTATTTGTTCATTTCTTATTTACTCTGCAGTTATTGGATGATAATGCTACATTGATATAACACTTGGATCATATGGTTAAAAAGGATTAAATTTCTCTATTACCGATTCACCCCCCCTCTCAGTAATCCAATACCGAGTTGGGGCTCAACTCCACCAGGGAAAAAGGTTTCCTAGCAACAAGCTATGGTATGTAACTCCGTAGAATTACTCAGTCCTAGGTGCCCACTACTGCAACTAGTTCATAGTCCCTCATTCCCCACGCTCTTGGAACACCCAAGGAAGTGTGCCCCTTCTCTACTCAATGGTCCTTCGGCTGCCCCATTTCTCTTCTCTAGGTTACCAATAACAAGATGGACAAGAAGTCTTTGATCCCTGCTACTAATGTCCAACGCACCCAGAAACCACTCTCAGCAATAATCTCACCTGAAGAGTATGCTCTCGGGTCTAACAACCTCTTCACAAAAGCTAGTATCTCACCCAGAGAGATTGCTCATAGTCTATCAACTCATCTCTTTGATAGTATCTCTAATTACAACACCACAAGTCCTAACAAGATTCTCTATGGAGAAAAGCTAATAATCGGATTTTCCATAGAGTGTGACCCCCTTCTTCCCATGAGATATTGCAACATGAATTCCCCTTGAATAATTATTCACATAATAGGTAATTCCATAATAATAATAATAATAATAATACACAAAATACACTAAGGAAAACAATATATATTGCATGCTTTCCACTTGACACTTGTCACTCCCAAAAGTAGCTTTAAGCCACTTGGTAACCCGTTCCCAACCCTCGGAAACTTAGAATAAAAACATATCCCCTTTACACTTTTATGTAAATATTATTAAAATATTTCCCCCTTTTCCCTTTTTCATTGGAGTAGAGCCTCCATCTCTTTTCATTTGATTCATTCAGCATGCAGTGATGCAATATTATATTAATATTCATGATTATATTTACATGGATAAGCGTGCTACCCTATCTACGTCCAAGATCACCAGCCTCATAATCACACATGCTCGTTGGCCTCAAAACATAAACAATCATATATACATATATACAACTTCAACAYTGCACACTTCCAAGTCATTACCTTGTACTTACCCAAGTGCATGCAACACACAAAATGTGTGCWCCCTGTATTTATAATAATTCTCTGTGTGCTTGCTTAGATGCACACAACACCAAAATCTAGGTGTCAATGGCTCACCAGTCTATATATAAATTACATAAACCATTATCATCAACGACTCACTAGCCTATATGTACAGTTACAAAGGGTCCCAAATCGGTGACATTACATGAGTCCATTGAATAGGAGCACTTTAATAAAGACCCTATTGGACAAAACACTCCTCATGAAGATGAGGATTTGGTAATCCTTATATCTTCTCAACATTATGAATTTGATGATCTTAATTGTTGTGATTTTGAGAATAATGAATTTGAATAAAATCCCTTAAGTGACGATGAATTTGAGAAGGTATGTGCTTCTCCATTTAATGAAGATGAGGGCCTATAAGCTTCCATCTCTCCTTCGTATCAAGACAAGGGTTCAATGAGTTGTACTCCTTTCCAGGTTTTTGAACTGTGTGATACATCCTTTGATGATTTGAAAAAAGAAGAGATTGTAGAAAAACATTTGGATTTGGTCAACTTCTCATTTGATGAAGAACATGATGGCCATGAGATTGAAAATATTGGTGATATTCTACATAATGAAAGGAATAAATAGAATATAGTTTTTTTTCATTTTGATGGGGATCATATTTGTGATACTGATGATGATTCTAGAGTGAAGAATGAAAAATTGTTTCCTTTGGAATTTCTATGTTTAGCAAATCCATTTTTAGAAGATTGCATGATCAATTTCCAGCCATGTTTTCCAATGGATAGCTTAGAAAATTTTCAAATTGGAGAACACATTGTTGATGATGAAATTGCATAAGTCTCTTTGGGTAATTTACAACCATTTTTGGTGAAGGATGATGGTGTTTTGTTTTATTCTATGGAGCAT
>JASDQU010212731.1:0-18536 GCA_032191745.1 Picea mariana
GTATGTATATTTCAAAGATGTGGTTATCTACATCTGCAAACCAACCTGAAAATGAGAGAGGGCTATGGGGGGGTATATTTTGCATATAATGTTGATCCAGGTGGATATTGGTGGCCACTCACCTATTCCAATTGGCTCCTCTTGTCCGTTTTTGTTCAACACGTTCTTTTGTACTTCTTTGTAATTGTGGGTTCTACACTTCTGGGGCTGTCTGAATCCCCACAATCCTCCAGTTGGATACTGGTGGATTCTTGTATAATCCAGCTGGCTTATTTTGTATGTTTTCATGTCAACACATCTTGTTGTACTTGCAGGTCTGTTTTGGGTCCCTAAACGTTGTTTTTGGCTCACCACAATCAAATGATAGACAAAGTCAGATTTTGATGGTGGAATGTGTAGTTCTCTGAAATACCTTTCCAATAGGTTATCACATGCCTAAAACAGAGGTCGTATGCAAAATTTATGACCCTGAGAAGTTGAGGTACCAACTTACCCACAGGGGCCCACATGACTTTTGGTGTTTCACCTTCTAGGGTTAGGTTTTTGGATGTCCAGGGTTTTGGAATTCATGAGTAATATCAAAAAGGCATCTGGAGCCTCATTGTAATCCATTCTGCTCAACGGATGTGCGTAGCAGCCACATCTCTTCTCAGAGATAACTACCACCATTCGAGCAAGTGTTTTCAGTTCTGCAGTTTTACAGTTTCAACCTATTTCATTATTCAATAGAAGATATTGTTCCTTGGATATCTGTGTTATTCTTCATATCTCTGTGTTTATTGTGTTTAGTCTATTAATTAGTTCGTTCCACTCCTAAATTCGGATCAAATGTCTAGCCAACTGGATAAATATATCAATCACAATTTGGTCACTAACAAGGAAGAGAAGGTACTTGTTATTAAAAAAAATGAAAATATAGATCAGTATTGCATCTTTTTCCATGACACTAATCCTCTTAGTGTTCATTATGAACCATTTCTCTATAAAAAATAATCCATATGCAATTTCGGAAGATCTGATACTTACTTGTCCCTCATGTGAAAAGAGCCTCAATTCCATTGGAAATGTATTATGCAAGACATGCATGCTCATGGATTGGACATAACAGGAATTAATACATTTAGTTTTGGCGAGAGTCTCTTCACTACACTTTTCTACCTGGTCGTAACAGAGTTCATTGTACAGTCTCTAAGACTGTACATAGTCCAATCCTTTCACAATGCACTTATGGGTGGAAATCACAATGCCTTCCACTGCCTGCATCAACATTTGACACTTGATGTCATGCAAATCTTGCCAATAATTGGGAGTTGGAAAGCGTATATAATAAACATGTCAATGCCATATGAGAAGGGGAATATAGAGGGTGGGCCATTTTGTTTGCAGTGGGTACCAATCATATTCCAAGTAAATATCCAAGTACAGTGGTCCTCCCTTGCAAATAGCATTGTCAACTGCTACACTACTTATTCAAACTGTGATAAAAAAATTGATGGTCTAACATTTGAGATATATACAACACGCATCCACTATGAATCGTTGGTAAGACAAAATTACAACCATGAATGCACTTTGCATTGTAGCCAAGTTTCAATAAGTCCTAACATGATGGATGGAGTCAACTACCACACGATTACAATGACATTGAATCCAATATGTAAAAACAATCACATTATGCTTCCTGGCCATGTAATAGAACAACATCCTCATGTGCTTTATCAACATTGTACAAGAACAACAATGTTAAAAAATAGTGATGATGGCTTCGAGCTATGTCATCGTCGATAATTGGGAATCCCTAGTAAGAAGCCTAAGCTTACTTACCACCAACTGAAAAAATTCATACATGCAAAACACAATTGCATTGACATGTTCCCTATTAAAGACAAAGAACATATCACCAGTGCAGGAGCCCAACAAACTCCTCACATTGCACATTGTGCATAGTTAGTGGTGCAAACATATAGTCATTCCAGCCTCCACATCCCCTGCCACCAAGCAGACCCATTTCCAGCTCATACACATAGACTTAGTTACCACCAATTGAAAAACGAAATATGTTGAAGACAAAAAAGTGATTACATATCCATCGTCAGTCATCATTATGATAAGAGTCTAAACATAAGGCTCCATAGATTAAAGAAAACACTTTGCAATGCCAACAATGAAACAGAACAGATACCCATTGGGTATTCCCATCTACAAAAGAAAGATGAAATGCAAATCTATATGGAACAAATTAAAGACACTCTCAGGATCACATGTGCGATTTGTGAGCAACTGCATTTTCAAAATAACATTAAATGTTTCACCCATGACTTGGAAAAAGGATATGTGAGCTTGACATTGAATGACAAAACATTCTCTAGTAGAAAAATATGTGTTTCATGCAAAATGTCGCTCCAAAATTGGAAAGTGTCGCAATTCACAATACTAGACCAAATAAGACATAACACATCATTACCATATGTAACTACACTTTCAGAACTTGAAGAGAGACCTGTATCACTACGAATTGAATTTGCACATATTAGACTATGGGGTTATAAACGGTTCCAAATGGTCTCAACATGATCAATTATCAATGTACATGTCCATATGGATGTTATGCAAAAAACATCATCACAATCCATGGACGACACCCTGACAATAGTTGTTGCCTTGAAGTGGCGCCTGCAATACAATAATGCATACGAGACAGGTAGAGTACATGTCAACATTGTCATGAGAGCATTGAAAGAATTAAGTTCTATAAATATGTATATGGTTGAAAACATCTGTATAGATGAGAACTGGAATCATGTTCTTCAAGAAGAGAATGCCAACTCCACGCAAAATGCAGAGGCTATTACTCAAAGTGATATAGATGGTGAATCATACAATGAAAACCCTACCGATACATTAGTTCATGGACTCATAGAGTCGCAATGCATCTGTGACTTGCAGGACAAGATCATCGAACTCACGCCTGTTGAAGGGCAACATCCACTTGGAATTTTCAAGGACAAATATGCAGAAGAAATGAGCATCCCCACACTTTTCTATGGAGACCCACATGATGATGACATTACAAAACTTTTTAGCTACCGAAAAATAGTAAAATGGGAGTTATTACAAGGAAGCGATGATTTCTCATGTCACATAACAAATTTGTTTTTCAAGACGATGTGACTAATAATTGAGAAAGTGTTATCTTGCATCTAGGTGCGAATATGAAAAGCTCAACTGCATGGAAGGAAGATATTAGTAAAATAAGTCAAGTACAAAGTGAACTTCGAGAAACTTTTGAAGTCTAAGATTGGATACATAGATTTCAAGAACATTCGGATCTCTCCCGATCACTTGCAACAAATAAAAAAAAAAGTTATTTGCAATGATCTGACAATTGGGGTCCCCGACCATTTTTATCACATTTACAAGTGCAGAACATCGATGGACTCCATTGGTGACTACACTAAACGAGCTACATATAAACAAAAAGAAGAGAAATCAAACTAATACATTGGAAGTCAATGATATTGACTACCTCATAAGGAAAGACCTAGTCACATGTACTCGTTACTGTAGACATAAAATCAATGCTTTAAAACAAATCATGTGTCATGATGACACATTCTTTAGAAGAGTTTTAGACCAATACTTTGTAACAAAGTTCCATAAGAGGGGAATTGAACATGAACATGGACTCTTGTGGATAGAAAATGCTCCAATATACGGAAAGGACAGTAACATGCAAATTGAGAAGTTTTTGGACCAATACATTACCTGTGACATAGATCATTTAGATCCATAACTCGCCAAAGTCCATAGGCACTACAATACAAAGAGCTATAAAAAACACATAAATTCACATTGTAGATACAAATTTCCTATGCCACCAATGAAAACGACGAAAGTCATTGAACCACTTAGTTTAGTCAATAACATTCTCGTTGAGAAATGAAAATCCCTACTCACATTTCTAGAGAAAACAGATTATGGAAACTTTATGAGCTTTGAGGACTTCTTGATGGAATTGAAGATATCAGAAGATGAAGGCATCCAATTACTACAACCTACACTAAAGCAACCAACAAATTTCCTAAAATGAAAACTGTCACATATTTGGAACAACAGTTTCACCAAGGACATGCCAAATATGTGGAATGCAAATACATATGCACAGTTTGTGGTCTATGCATACGCTGCAACATCATATTGTTTCTCGTACATGGAAAAAGTTGAAAAATCTATGACAAGTGCATTTAGGAGAATACACAGAGAAAATGAAACAAGTTGAATTGTTGTTATGCAAATGATAGGTACACCTGGAAATTCATTGCTTTATCTTCAAGAAATCTCAGCTCAACAGGTAGTTCAAATTACACTTTCCCTCAAGGGAATGTATCTTCATAAACACGTCTTCGCCTAGTGAACGTACTTTCATGCTTAAGCCACCATTCCTACTAAAACAAGAACATGATAATTCAGAGGACGTGATGTGCCACTCCATTATTGATTATGAGATTGAGCGTACATCTTCTCTCAAGCATACCTGCCTTACAAAATTTGTATCTAATTACAAGAAAAATGGTACACACATATCAAAAAAGAAAAAATCAAACGTAATACGATTTTTCAAATACAACAAACACATTTACTACGAAAACTTATGTCGTGAGAAACTTTTTCTATACATTCCATTCAAACAAAGCGAAGACACATTAAAACATAACTTTGCTACATGGCAGGCTGCATGTACTTTTTATCAAAGTACAATACAAACCAATGAGGCTAACTTTACATGCAACATCAACCCAACATGGGGCGATTTGGAAGCTTCACTTGAGCAATTATATAGTCTTGCAGACACTAATGATACAATCGCTGACCTACAAATAACCAGACTTGACTGTGAACATTATGACTTACAAGCATATCTTCAATGTCCTCAACAATCTAATATAGGAAAAAGCATCAATATTAGGTTTCAGGTCTCAAAGCATCCATTTTTCCTCGAGAACGAAGAATATTATAGAATTAGAAGATTGTTAAATAGAGAACAACAAGTAATTTTCAAGGAATTTGCCATGAAAAAACATAGGGACATACACATGCCCATCCACTTGTTCCTTACAGGGGGGCAGGAACATGCGAGACATTTACAACAAAAGTGGTATTCCAAATTCTTATACGAATCTATGATGGATGTAGTACAAGTGACCCTTTGAAACCAAAGGGACTAATACTTGCATATACATGTAAAGATGCATACAATGAAGGTGGAACAACAATCCACTCCACGTTGCTAATGCCTTTTAACAAGTCTCAATTCCTTCCACTTATCAAAGAAATGTTAGACATATTGTCAAAGCTTTATGACGAACTACAACTTATCTTCATAGATGAAGCCTCCTTGATCAAAAGTCAATTCCTATACGCCATTGAAAATCGACTTAGGAACATAAAACATGTGCAAACCAAGTACTTTGGAACCATTGACATGGTTTTCTATGATGATCTGTACCAGGAACAACTAGTACAAGATTCTCTAATTTTTTATCATTCTACAATGAAATGCAAACATTGACACACGATTTTGGGAACATAATATAAGATGCTATGAGCTACAAACTACAATGCGCCAAAGAGATGAAAAGTTCATTGCAATTTTCAACAAAATGCGAAAAAACATCCAAACAAGTGATGACTTGGCATATATCAATGCACATTGTGTATGCCCCACACCAAATGACCTAACATTTCCATACCTATTTTACAAAAACAAGGATGTTTCAATGCATAACAAGTACATGCTCTCACTCATGCATGTCAATGAAATTATGGTCAATGCAATAGACCTAGAGGAAGAGAACCATGGCGATGTGCCATACCATGAGCATACAACTACTTTTTCTTCGTAACTCATCCTAAAATTCGACATGTTAGTTGAAATATATGCCTACAATTATGATTCACAAGATGGCTTGGCCAACGATGCAGATGGAATACTAAAAGGATATATAAAAATAGATAACATTAATGTTCTATGGATTCAGTTCCATGATTTTCTTATTGGACATCGACAAGCTAACAAGTTATCTTACCTATACAACTTAGACACCCCACACAACTGCACATTTGTATTGCGCATCACAAAACCAATATCAATGCCAACAAAAATAGGTGAGGTAAAGATCTGAAAACAATTTACAATTCAACTTGCATGTGCATGTACAATACATAGGTCACAAGGTTTGCAACTTGATAGTGTTGCATTTGACCTTACTAGAATATGAATACATGGATTAGTATACAAATCTCTGTCCTGTGTAAGAAACATAGAGTCCTTGTACTTGCTAAATGCTCTCACTAATGAGAATTTCAAGGTGAAGCAAAAAGTCAACATTGAGATGCAATGCCTTAAGAGTAGTGCAAAATGGACTCTAGAGTATGATTCCCAGTCAATACAGTTAGAACATCCATTTCAATTCTCTCACTAAATACATGAAGCCTAAATGCACATATTAATGATATACTCAACAATTATGACATAATGCAATCTGATATTTTGTGCCTGCAAGAAACCTATATGTCAATGTGCATGGAAAATGAGCAATTCCAAAACTTCGATTGCATTTCAAATTGCATTAAACATGGAGTGATGATACTAGTGGAAAAACATATACCAATTTTGGAACATATGCATTTCGAAGAACAAAATGTTGAGGCAATGCTAGTGAAGGCGATGGTTCATGAATCAAGAATTGCAATACTAAATATGTATGTTGCACCACATGCAAATTTGACCAGCATATTGAACATCATTGCAATAACATTGAACCATCTACATTTGAACGGAATCATTATCATTCTAGGAGATTCCAACATTGACATGTTACAAAGCAATGCAAAACAAGAAAATTAGAAAGCTACATGTGTAGTCACAATCTCCACTTACTATTGCATAGGGTAAATCGTGTACACAAAACACTTATTGGTCATCTATGATCAAATGTTCCCAATGTACAATCCAAAGTATTTTTCTTAGATGCATACTGGATTGACCGTGATACAATTTGTCTTCTACTTGAATTATGAAACACATATAAAACATATTACAAAATTGCATATTCCAATGTGTCAAAGCATACTTGCGTATCTTTTTTACATATACACAAATCCCCCTTCTCTTTCCAATGGATAAGATAACTCTAGCATGGATTCCATTTGTATAGTCCATAAGTAACTAATCAATGAATAAAAAATACAACACATATACATCGACTGTCTCTCTGGATTTCCTTTCATATATTGGAGAAATTATGCATTTTCATCAGATACATGGTATCATCCAACTTATTTAAAAACTTTTCTTTCTAATAGATTTTCACGCAAAGAAACTCTGTACAAACACATCCATGGAATGGGAAATAAAAAGGTACATGCTTCTACCTTTATCTTTTACTTTTTCAC
This sequence comes from Picea mariana, assembly GCA_032191745.1. Taxonomy (NCBI): domain Eukaryota; kingdom Viridiplantae; phylum Streptophyta; class Pinopsida; order Pinales; family Pinaceae; genus Picea; species Picea mariana. The sequence goes on from JASDQU010212731.1 coordinate 7,456, forward strand.
TTTGATCTCTTCTATCATACATCAATATTGCATATTGTCCCCACATAAAAACTTGTTTTCATGCCCATTGTAATATGTATATTTCCAACATTGCAATAATTGCAACAACTAAAGAAGAGAAAGATGTCCCTAGTACATGACACAAGGAAACTCAAGAATAATGTTCCAAAAGGTATGTCAATAATCATTGTGAAGCCCTCTGGATCCTGATATGTTATATGTCTTTCATCTTTTCCCCTACAAAAAAAAATTCAATGTCAAAAATGTTAGAGCAACATACAATATTTTGTGCATTCATGTTTTTTACATAGTCAATACACAAATGTTTTTGTCATGAAAAGGAAAAGTTGGACAATTGAAGAAAGCATGGGTAGTCAATCATTGCAAACATCAGAACAATCAAAAGCACATGCGCAAATATTCATAAATTATGTCCCTATTACATTTAGGAAATAGATATTCTCAGTTACTTGTTCTTCAATGCCATGGTAAATATGATAATATCATATATTGTCATTTTTTCCCATTCACAGGAGATATTGGCATGCACAAACAAAGAAGACAACACAATGCAACATGCACAACCTAAGAGGTGTTCCTATCAAACTCCAACAAATGCAATTAATTCAAATTGTGAGACTACTTCTGAAGACATGGAAAAAAAATGTATATCAGTTCTTTTGTTCAAACATTGTCAACATGCCCAAAACAACATCACCAAATATAGTATCAGTAGAAGATTTGAAGGATGTTGAATGGGAGAGATATTCATCATAGACATAATGGTCACATACAACACCTACTTGGACAAATCAAATAGGACACGCCTCATATTACATGACGATATCACTAACAACAAGGGATTGATGACAATCACTTTGACTTTCCTTGCACACCTTGTTCAAAAACACGAGGAAAAGATCCTTCCTGGTAATGGAATATCCATTACAGACTTTAAATTACTACCAAAAACTATATATGATCATGGTGACTGCGATCATATTATCTCGCTAGATGACTCAAGTGTTGTAGAAACAATGCAATCATATTGCACCAAATATAATTTTTCATTCCAAACACAACAATAAGACAATTTGCTGAAAATAAAAACCTGTATCCAATTGCAACCATTGGCATTGCCATCACATATGCGAGAAAGGTCAAGTTGCAATACATTACCCATATAAAGGATGGCGACTTGGATGACGACAAGGAAACGATACCACTTCCATATCCTTTTTTATTTTCTTACTTTCACATCATAAGATTTCCCCAATCATATTCCATAACTGTTATAGTGCTATATGTTACAGCTTCAACTTTTCGACACATATGCACATTCTTTTTATTCAATGGAACAATAATTGCAAAAAGGGGAATTTCCCCTGATGCTTTTCAAAAATATAACTAAGAAGAGAGATGTCAAAGAAAAGTTCTTTCGTGCAACATAGTCAAAATTTATAACAAAGTCGAGAACATATAAAACAAAAGATCTAAAAAAAATAACATGCTCCACGAATGTTGTAAGTATACATACATAGTTCCATCCATGAACTTCATATACAAAATTGGCTTTACACATACACATTGTATTGCTGACTATATTAACTACTATGCCATGTACACAGGTGGCAACAAAAAATGCATACTTGACTCCCTTTGAACCTGTGTGCGCCAATTGCAACTCCCATGCTTCTTCTATGCATTAATAGATGGTGCCACACTTGACTATGTAATATGAAATAAGGAACACCCTTATGAATATAAACATTGCCTCAATGCTATCACCCGAACACTAGACAACAACACTATGGAAGGTACAATTAGACAACCAATATTGCAACATGTACTTCCTCGTTTGATGGAATTGCCATATGAAGGATATCTTCATAAAAAAGAAAGTACAGTGTATATGCTACATAACTTCCAATTGCATGGTAAGTTTACATTAAATGAGGACAACATGGTCTTACATATCAACTGAACAGAAAACAATTACATCAAACAAGTCAGCTAAAGAGAAAAAAGGCGCATCAGACAATCTCTCTTGGACTATTCTAACTTATCTTTGGCCTCATAGATTGTTGTAAATTGGTTCTAACTTACCTTTCACTTTACAAGTTGTCATGTAATGCATTGATAAGAAACATAACAGGTCTGCAAATTAACTTGGTAAGGAATTGTAAAACCAAAAAAGGGAAAGGAACAACCCTCATTTTCAATGGTTTCAGTTGTCGAGTCATTTTAGTTTGGCTTGGGCCTGTATTGAGGCTACTTTGCTCAACAATTAGCGAATATGTGTGTGTAGGAATTGTCATTAAATATTTTTTGACAATATGCCCACGTAAAATCTTGTTCTTTAAGTTTATTTGTACTGTAAGCTGGAACAATGTATTTATGGATACTAAGTCATTTTGGTTTGGATCAGGACCGTGTTGCAGTTACTTTGCTCAATAGTCAACAAATCTATATGATTAGGAATTGTCATCTTGTTAAATATTTTTTGGCAATATTCCCACATGGAATCTTGTATTGCAAGTTTAATTGTGTTGTAAGCTATAACAATGTATGCATGGAAAGATTCTCTTGGACATGTTTGCATTGAAAATCAGGGAATAGGAAAACAATGTTACACATTTGCATCAATGCGACAATGTTACATGTTTGCATCAAAATCAGAAAAATATTTTTTAGCAATATGTCCACATATAATCTTGTACTGCAAGTTTATTTTTGCTATAAGTTGGAACAATGTATTTATGGCAAGATGCTCTTGGACATGTTTGCATTAAAAATCAGGAAACATGAAACAATGTTACATGTTTGCATCAATGCTACACTGTTACATGTTTGCATCAAAATCATGAAACAAGAAACTTGATTTTTACCTATAATATCATTGGTTGAAGCTACTCCACATGTTACTCCCCAATAGCTTCACCATAATTCTACTAGATTTTGCAATTTCACACAAAGAAATCAAAGAAGGTATTCAAATAATGAGATTGTACAATACTTGCTATGAATTATAGTTCAGGTAGTTACAAATTTATACTATAGTTTTCTACATGAAGAAGGTAAAGCGTTGTATTCCAGACTTCAATCTTGCCTTTAAGAATTTCTATATCCATGCAGGTTGGAGGGATATCTTGGATGAGCTCTAAAAAAACCTAGACCTAAGCACCTAATAGATGAAGCCATTTGGCATGACTTCTATGCTTTGATTATGCTACTACCGATCATTTTAAGCTATGTTATTTTATCCCATGTGCTCAAATACTTTCACAAGAATCCTCTTTGCCAAAATTTCCTTGAGTTCTTTAGGTTTTCCTTTTGGAACACTACCCATCTCCACAATATTGTTGATACAATCATTGAATTCCAACTTCAATTTCTTTATACAAATTACCAAACAAAACAAACTAACTTAGGCCATATAAACCAAACACGGGATATGCAAAAAGTTGACCACAATAATAATAATTTGGTTGGAAGCAAATGAAATGTTCAAGTTTCTTCTTTCTTACCCTCATATATTTTCATTCTCTAATCAAGGACAAATTCTCATTTTCCTAAGCAAAACTTATAGAGAAATATGTCCATGAACATCTGTCTGAATGGGCTAGTTATAACAAAATGAAATCCAAGTAACAATGCTATATGGAAGTTGTTCACCCTTTGGAGGCCAAGTCTCCTAAGAAGCCCTGGTTAGATTTCATCAACAATTACTTTGTCAAATGATGGACATTTAGGTGCATAAGGAAATGCAACATCCATGCATTAAAGAAACCTTACATAAATACTAAGTTATACAGATCAATGACTTTTAAACTAAGGGAATACAAGCTTTATATAATCTCTTTCAAATTCAATGTGTAATATGTTAAGGTCACATGATTTGGCAGCCATCATTGAGAATTAAATTTTATATGTGACTCACACTTAGATTTTATTATTTCATCTGCCACATGCATGCACTAAAAGAATAACCTGAAAATTATTGATGATTGGATCTATTTTATTACAGTCATGAAGAAAAGAATAACCTGAAAATTATCGATCACTCAAGTTGTCTTCTATACCATAAGCCATCATATTCAAAGTTATTGGAATTGATTTTGAACCAAACAACATAGTTTTTGCTTTAAATTATTGTTGGATTTAATTGTAATTTTTGTATGTTGGGTAGATTTATTATTATAATATTCAAATTTACGTTGCTCACCTTTTATGAACACCAAGGGAAAGAATATATAAATGTTCTATGATCATCTTCTATGGTTAAGACTCAAGAATTCAGTTGGCAAATTTGAGATCCTTTCAACATAACATCGTTGAAACTACCTCCTATACGAAAATCAATCAAATTCACAATTTTTTTTTTGGAATTGAATTTCAACCAAACAACAGAAAGCTTATGCTTTCAACTATGACTAGATTTTATTTTGATTTTTATATGTTGGGTAGATTTATTATTATTATTATATCTACATTTACAGGACTCACATTTTATCATAATGTCAAGGGGAAAATAAATAAATCTATAAACTTCTAGGGTTAATACTGGAGATTTTGGTTGGGAAATTTGAGATCTTTTCAGCATAACATCACTCAAACTTCTTGTTATACTAGAACACATCTTATTTGAAGTTATTATAAGACACCCAACCCCCTAAATACCTTATAAGGGAATGAGATATAAAAAAATCACTTCTCCAAGAACATCTCTAAACTTCTTTTCAAGGAAACCATCGTCTTCTTCTCGTTGAGATATTTTCAATGACTATCAGTTTGCTCAAAACTAAGCTCTGTATCGCAAGTTAGGCCCTTTTAAAGTTTTAGGACCTTCATTGGATAAAGACCACCTTACTGCCACATGGAATTCGTGCCACTATACTGATTCGACATGGTACTGATGTGTCACCTTCAATCGCAATGTGGCATACTAACTTATGGGTCTACATGGCATCGAACAACATGGCCAAAGCCACGACTCCTTCTGTGGGAAATCGGGGCAACATACATGCGGTGGAGATCAGTCCCAATCTAGATCAACGGTCCACCTCTCATCATGGATATCTCCGCATGGTCGAGGTTTAACGGAGAGGGGAGGGGCCGCAAAACTCAACCAGAGTTAAGCCTCTGGTGAAGTGTCACAAGTTGATGAATTACGACCCCTCCGTCTGTGGTTAACCTGACCACACAGGAACACCCTTGCAATTGATACAGTGATGACGTGTATATTGACGAATTCAACACAATGAGGACCCGCTTTTCCAACCTGGCTTAAGCATGGCATGACACATGGCCACTAGGTCATTGGCCCATCGACCTAGTTAGACCTTCAAACAACAACTCTCGATCCTCTGGCCCTGCTGGAATCCCAGGCACCTAGCACTAACACAACCTACCAAATTGTATAACACATGGCCCTATCATTTCCTTCCATATGGATAACATGTGTCACCCATACAACGTCATGAACTACGTCCTAAAAAGGCCAAATGACCATGACATGTGGCATGCCCTCAACTTGACATGTGGACCTCCCATGTAGATTGTTATGGTATACACATTATCTCAATGCATGTGACTCATCCGTTCAGGTGCTAACACATATCCATTTTGTATTGGATTAATGGTGTCATCCTCCCCTGCTCCAAGCCTACAAGGGAAGGTTGGAACCATACCCGAGAATCTTGTGCCATTGACGTATCGACTAACTGAACACATGGGCCCTGTTTCTAGTCTTTAAAAAACACTTACACTCCCCGATACTGATATCCTAGGTGTTGGCCCACCAACGTACCGGGAGGTCGGGCCATTGAACACCAACCTTCCTAACATAACCTTGTAGACATAAAACCTGATAACCCAAGATTCAGATATCCTGGTATACTCAATGTGCAAGAACCCCTCCTGAGATTATCACAATGGATCTACGGTTGAGATCTCCTGGCTTGTAGATCTAACGACTAAGGTTTAAGGGCTTTAATCCTAGACCTCTAGACCCATTTAGGTCCACATTAGACACATGACTTGACCTGGAATATTATCGACATGACATGTCGCAACAGAGGATGATCACACTGTTATGGTGTCAACACGTTGTCGATGATGTGTTACGAAACTTGGCATGACAAGTGTCTGTCGATGTCATCATGTCATCTTATTTACTATGGATTTATACTAAGAACTCCCAAGTCCATTTGACATGTGGCATTGTCTAGGTCATAACACCTGGGCCAATTGTTGTGCGCCATGTGGGCCAACCAGCTTGTGGCACGATTCCCCACATGTCGGGGTATCGGGACATTTGAAAGTGATGGAGGCTTGGATAACTTTTGGGGGTCCGTCATCTCGATATGCCAGGCATCAACCCACCAGGTTTAATGGTGGACATCTAACCCTTTCCATATCTAATGGTCATAAGTCAATGGCTCCCATCTAAAACTTTAGCACTGATTTGTAAAAGAAAAGGGGATCGAACCAAGAGCTGGAACCCTGCTCCCGGGTATCGACCCATCGGGGTTTCATGCAAATTACCACAAGGGATCTCCTGCTGCTCCAAGGATTCGGTATCTTGACTAGATGCTATTATTACTCATCTCCCCAATAATATGCTATGATCGACGGTTGGCATTCAATCGTCCACTGATCCAATGAACAAAATCTCTCTCAGACTTACAAAGGAACTTCAACAGATAAATAGCCCGTCTTTGGATGGTTTAGATTTAAAACAACCATAATTGTCTTGTCCTCCATTACAACTCTGTCATGACTTTATGAACATTTAATGACAATTAATGAAGCATTGAGTGCGAAGCTTTTATATCTCAGGGACTGAGGTCGATGAGGGTCCCATACTCTAGGCACCCACAAATCACACACTAACACTTGTCATCTCTGTGACACTCTAACTACCATGTTGACATAACATGTCACGTGTACGTCATTTGCACATGGTGGAACCACCTTATTTCATGAAATTTCTAAGGAAAAGGGAAGCAAAACTTACCCTGGAACCATTCCCCATTGACGTATTGGGCCACCGGGGCATCGACATATTGAGACTTTCCCAAATGGAATACACACATGACAACCTTCCGGGGTCCGGTACTTTGGTACTTCGAGCGCTAAACTTCCTTCTGAGCTTAGTTACAATATCGATAGTCGAGATCTCTCGGGCCATAGATATAATGACTATCATTCAAGAGCATCTTCAAATATTGGGTATCTCAGATAAACAAGTAATCGATACCCCCATTTCTCGATCTTCCAATATTCCGCTGATCATAGCGTCATATCGGATCAGATGAGTACTATCAGTTTCCACTCTTCTTGTTAAATTAAGTAATTAATAAATTCCTATGTTAAAGTATATTATTTTAAGTGGTTAAGTATGGTTGGTATTTTGACCCTTCGTTCATCACTATTATTATTATAGTAAAGTATATATATATATATATATATATATATATATATATATGGAGGTTTATCTTATTGATAAAAAATCCAATCCTCGGTAACATGATTAAAAAACAAAACATGAATTAAAACTCTAATGAATCATAATAAACCTGTCATATTTCCCTTTGCTCCTCAAAGATATAAGTTTTAGCCCATTGAAACGCCCGCTCACTCAGTATCCGATAATGTACTTTCCCTTGCAGATTTAAAACAACTGCAACTGCCTTGTCCTCCATTACAACTGCCATGAATTTATGAAAAATTAATGGAAATTAATGAAGGATTGAGTGAAAAAATTTAACGTATTAATCCTCTCCAATTTTCACATAAATGCACCGAGGCAAGTTTCAGAGTGTTAGAAAATATTGATTTCTTAAATCCAAAAGTCTTAATTTGGATAATTTTCCGTGACATTTCTTTTCACTGGTTAGTATTAAAAGTTCTTTTTAATTTTATATAGACATGTTGGTTGTTTCTTTTAAATAAAACTTACACTTTGTCGTTTACTTCTAGTAATTCACAAAGTCAAAATGACTCGAAGAAGCAAAGAAAAACAATAGAATGACGATGAAGACGACATTGAAAAGAACCCCAATTCGACATTTGTTTCTCATACTACATTCAAGATGGGCATGAGCAACAATATGGAGTGGAGAAAAATTTACTTATTCTTCCAAGAAGGGGATTTCACTAACGAATATGAATCATATGTTGATGATTTGGTTGATATTAAAGCATCCAAACTTCACAAAGTTACTGAAAGGCAAACTATTTTACCCTATTATGAAATGGTATGATGGATTATCTCCCATACTGATATCTCAACATGCACTATTGTTAATTCATCACACCAAGTTGTTGGTTTCTTTAGGCTAGAATATGTTATTAATATGTATAAGTTAAGTTCACCGATAGTCAGGCTTGATGAAAATTTCATTAAGGAATTCATTAAGAAAATTTTTGAAAAGGAGGAAATGCAAATGGATGAGTTGATTAAAGAATGGTGGTATGACCTCGATTCTTTCAAAGTCATGGGTGACAAGATCTACCATGTCCCTAGACTGAAGAAAGCCCCTATGTTAGTTTCCATAATTCTTTGTCATTTATATGGTGAGAAATATTCTTCCAAATTCAAATTGGGTTGGGTCCCTCTCATCCACCAAGTTCTCGTAGGGAATATTTTCAATTGGGCTCATATACTCTCTGCCAATCTGAAACAAGAAGTGAAAAAGTATCAGAAAAATCCTCTAGGATACTGTCCAGGGTTTTTATGTCTAATTATTTGGTAGATGCCATCTATGCAGTTACACATTTCCTTCTTTTAGATTGGAGATTGTCTCCCTCTAAGGAAGAAATTCATTTATACTATTCTAAAATGTGGACAATCAACTGCAAAAATCATTTCTATGATATCTGTAATTTTTTCATGGTTCCCCTGCATCTATTTTTGAATAACTTTTCAGCCCCAAGATTCACTCAAGAGGCTATGGATGCTATAAAAGAAATTGGTGATTGGTTTATAGATAAATAATTTTCATACATTGGTATTTTTGGTTGTGAGGGCCTCCCTCATCTCTTTCCCAGGTATGTCCCAAACATGCTAACATTAAGATAAATTGCATATCAGATTGTCATTGTTGGCATTGCAACCCCTTTGGCTAAAAATAAAAAAGGAAATGGCCTACTTTCCCGATTTTACTGGGTATTTATATCTTGTCAAATGCAAAACATGCTAAAAAAGAAGTTGACTCAGTAGATGGAATCTAGATGGACCAAGAAGATTTTAAGAGTCATGATCCAACAAAGGTTGTCAAAAAACATTGTGCTACTGTCAAAATCAAAACACATATCCATGAAGACAATCCTTTTGACCTTGTTTTTCAGAGAGCCATGCACTTTGCTGAAGTATCCCAAAGAGTGGATGGCATAAGAAATAATGATAATTTCTTGAACTTTATTGAATGGCAAGTTAAGAGGAAGCAATCTTTTCTTAAGGAAAATAATGAAAAATAGGGAATTGTAGAAATTGAGGAAGATGAAGAAGAAGATAAAAGTGAAACACAACCAGTTCAAAATGCTTCTTCAACATAAACACAAGTGGACAAATCTTCACAAGAGAAATTTGCAATAGGAGAAGAAGATTCAAGAACAATAAATACCCAGACTCCTGCTAAAGTCACTAAGGAAAATAAAGAGTTCAACACCAACACAAAAATGGAGTTTTCCCGCACATCAATCATTCAGATTACTGAATCTATCAATACTACTCCCATACCCTCAATTCCAGGAAGGCTAGTTACCACTTCTTTTGATCTTGATAGCATTACACCTATAGAAGATAATGTTCTATCTTTAGACAATTATTTCTTTGATGACAAAACCAAAATTATAGAAAAGAGAAAGTCCAAATAGAGGAAAATGGCCTACCATGAAGAAACCACACAAGAAGTAACCCAATTATGGAATGTTGCACATTTGGACGATGAAGAATATGTAGAGGAATATGTCGATGCCTTAGGAGCATTTGCCAGTGCAAATAAATGGTCTATAACTAGATTAACCAACCAACTAAAGAAAGAGGAGAAAGGAGTAAAATAGATTTTGGAGCAGGAGAGGATACAAGAATACAATTGGTTACAAAAGCATGAATCTGAAGTCAAAGCTATCAAAAAAACAAACATTCTCTCTCAGAATATCATTGCATAGTTGACAAAAAAAGTAGATGAAATTAAAATTGAGCATGACAGACAGGTAGTCACATTTCTTAGAGAAAAAGAAAAAATCAGCAAGGATTATGACAAGCAGATAGATACCTTGATTGCTCAACTAGAAGCAACGAAAATAAGAATTCAGAATTTAGAATTCCTAAGGAAAGAAGCAATCAATCTTAATGCTAGATTATCATCTTCACAAGTATTGTTCTATTCAATATTGTATGCCATTAAAGAACAACATGAACAAATCCTGGAGTTTTATGCTGAGTCTCAGTTACAATATAAAAAGAAAAAATATTTCCAAGCTATTTTTTAGAGTTTGAAAATATGGGAGGCACAAAGAACCAGTTTTCCACCAGGATACTCCAAAATGTCTAAAGAAGAAAAAAATCCAAATACAAGCATCACTTGATTCTTGGCAAGCAAGTTGTTTGTTTTCACAAAATTTCATTGAGGAAACAAGTAAAAATTGCTTGGTCTTATGGGATTCAACAATAGATATCATTGAAGAATACAAATTGCCTCATGTGCAATTCTTTGGAAAATCAATTCCATTATCAAATTGTCTTACATATGTGCAACAACGGGTAGACTCAAGGACAAGTAGTATCAACAATTTGAATTTATGGAATCTGGAAAGTGTTAAACAACTTCTCAATCGTCCAACAAAATGTTAAAAAACCATTGATAATTTCTTATCCAAGTTTTCAAGCAAACAAGATGAAATTTCTATGAATATTTACCGATGTAAATTAAACAAGGAAATGGCCCAGCCCCTGTTAATTGCAATCATGTTAGAAAAAGTTTCCCTATGGAAAAATCAGGGACAAATGCAAGGGGAAAAAGTCATCACATTTGTTGTTGAAGTTGATGAGAATATCTCTCCTTAATATCATC
>JASDQU010212732.1:2055-18076 GCA_032191745.1 Picea mariana
GTCTAAGAGTAAGATTATTGTGTAACCCTAATTTGTATTGTAAAGGGTACTCGACCCCACCATGTAAAGATAATTAATATTTTGTAAAGCTTAATTATATTTCTGAGTTGTACAAGTCAGCCCTATTGTTCCAATAGACACATCCATTTGATGTGCTAGGTCATGTATAAATAAGAGTTGATCCCCATTGTGGATCACACACTCTTCATTGTCTCATTAACTCAACACCTACTTGTAGGGCTGAAGTGCGCACTTATCTTATGCGCAAGTTTTCTTGGTCATAGAGCACCCTCTTGTGTGCTCTAGGGTTTGTGGTGTGTGGGGGATCTTCTCTTGATTCTATAGCAAAGGATTGTTGGGTTTTTCCCTTGATTGAGAAGGGTTTTCCCAGGATAACTTCTTGTGTTCTTGTGCATGGTTATTCTTCTTGTGATCTTGGTTACTGCAGCTACTGTATATTGTATTGCTGCATTGTTTATGGTTCAAGTTCATGCTAAATTGAAATAAACTACATGTGCTTGAGCTAAGCATTAAAATTCAACAATGGGGACATCGAGTGAGGCCCAATAATATCTACAGAGGTAGCCAACTTGGGGACTTGACCCCATGCCCTGCTTGTAATTCACAACACTCAACCACTCAAGCTAACCTGCTGGGCTATTTTGAGAAACATATTATTATTCAATTTTCTTATAACTTAATTTTGTTACTCCACGTGTGCCAAAACTGCCTAGCCATGTCCCCATGTTATGTGCCCATGAAGCTTGTTACCATTTCCATCCTCACCATGCCTCCCAAAAGCCAATCGTCTTCCTTGGTTCTGATACCACATTAAATATGCTCATACACAATAGCAAAAATATGAAGGGAGAGAAGAGAGATATTCAATGTATTATCCAATGTGTAAGTTAATACATGTGAATAAATTAGTAACTAACACTTTTGTTGAGTCATTTATTTATAAAAAATGCCTAACTAATTCAGTATATGTGAATTAATTATTCACAAATCACTTTTGCTGAGTCATTTATTTATAAAACATGTGTAACTCAAACTATAAATTGCATTAATTTTATGACCATTATTTAATATTAACTCTATGAGGTATGCATATATTTCTGCTTGAAAACTTAAGAACTCAAGCCTTGTAGGTTGTCCCAATCATTGTTGTCCCATTCGTTGATTGAGATCCACAATATGCCAATTTTGGAAATCGACGAGTCTTTAGTAATCTACTCCGATTTCCATGGGAGAACATGTTTTAACTCCTTCCGTGCTTTAAATAGCCGTCTAACAGGGAGAAAGCCTTCATTTTTACATGTTCCTTTTCTTGAGTTGTTTTTGCTTCAAAAACTTTTGCTGGCTCCAATTGAATCCTGTATGTAGAAGTTAGCACTTAAAGCAAGGCAAAGCAATAAAAAGTCATATGATGTTTAACAGGTCTATCTAGCATATTTAACTGAGGTGTTTTGGTTTTTTCTAGGGTGAAGGAGGTGGGAACGCTATAAAACTTATGACTCTTCATGCTGCCAAGGGCTTGGAGTTTGATTGTGTGTTCATTGCTGGGTTGCAAGAGAATTTACTTCCAATGGTTGGTCAGGACTTGAGTGAAGAGCGTCGTCTTTTCTATGTAGGAGTAACAAGGGCAATGCAACGTCTGTAAGTCTTGTGGAAGTTTTGTTTTGTATTTCAATTCATTTAAATTTGATGGAACTAGTTTCTAACGGTAATCAAATGCACAGGTATATGACCTTTTCGGAGTCAAACTTCATACATGGAAGGGAATCTAAAGCAAGCCCTTCAAGATTTCTCGATGACATTGAAGGCTCTGAAGCTAAAATAAAATGGATATTTGATTAGAATGTTGTCCTTTGGCATCTATTTTGGGTCCCTCGTGCCCAATTGTACATGTGATTAAAATCCTACCTCAGTTGATGTAAAATGGATATTTTATGAAGAAACTGCCCTTGTAACAATTTATTAATGTTGATGCGCAGAATTGAACAAATGGAATCTCAATTTTGTGGCTAACTACAATACCTATTTTCCAGTGCATATGTAAATAGAAAATCAAATCATACCAATAATGTATTCTCTATCTGGACATCTGGTTTACTTTTATTAGGAATTGGATATTGGAGAGTATAAGCAAAGGCTACTCATATCAACACATTCATATGGTATTAGCTCTATAATATAAATTTCTCATTATGATAAATGATTTAGTGCTAATCTATAGTGACAATCATTTGATTATAGAAAAGTTAATCAGAGATACTAAGCGAAATTGACATGCACCAACTGATGTCCCTAGTAGCTAGATAGAGAAAGAAGATTGTACAGGTGTCATGATTACATCTTGTGGGTGGTAATTATCATAGATATCTGTGCAAACGATTTCTCTCTCCAGGAAGAAGAGGAAGTTATGGACAGAAGATCTGAAATTCTACATCATGGGTTGGAGATACTATGTTCTTGCTAAAAGTTGTTCCAAAATCATGACTTGGAGAAACTATTTCCTCGACGAAAGTTGTTTCTATTGTCTACAATTTGGTAGCTGCCGGACTTTTAACACCTTGAACTTTGAAGTGAGCACCAAACATCCATACAATTATGTTGTAAACACAATTCTTTTCTGTTATATGTGACATGTCTTAACCACATTAAACATGTCTTAACCACATCGTCTTTATGATCTACTTGTCAAACATGCTATGGACAAAAGTCAGATAAGAAGTCGAGAACTTTTGAAACATTTGAAATTAAGAAACTAATCCTACAAAGGAATAAGAGTATCAATAAGGGATAAAATTATAAAATTATTGTATTAAAAGATTCTCAAAATGAGTGTACATTAACACTTTAGTATTGTAAATTTGTTTACAACTAAACTAACTCTTCAGAGAGGCTAACYTCCCATCCCCACAAACATCTCTATGGGTTAGCCTCTTACATATCTGAAGAGTTAATTGCAAACAAATTTACTAGAGAATTAGTAACAGAATATTTACAAGCATATTTGTAACTACTAACTTAGTGTTGATTGGTGTTGAGCAAATGTTTGGAKTTTGTGGAAGATAGTTTTCATAGGGAACAAGGTCCAATTTGATTAGCTAGAGATATTAGAGAGAAGTAGCCAATATGAAGTTCTATCAAATTCATGGAATCGATCCTTGGTTGGTGAAGAAAGTGTGCAAGCCATCAAGGTTGATATAGGTTTTCACAATAAAAGGTTGAAGAGGACACATGCATTAGAATAGAATGTGCCACTGCTACCACAATTGTCATGAGATGAGTGTTGTAATTACACAGTGAAGGAGTCGCCAATTGCATCATATACATTTTGTTGTTGCATTTGGAAGTGTTGGACACACAAATTAGATAAATGTGAATTGCCTTTATTGCATGATATGACACACACACACACACATATAGGATGTGACCTTTGGATACAGATTCCAAGGTCTCTTGGCCTCCCAACGACAGTTGCATCTTTATGATGTTTCATATTCCTTCATCTAGTAACCCTAAACAAATTCATTTCCAACATTTCCCCCCTTAATCCAAAGGGATGTATATGAGTCCAAGATGAGAGTTGATATCTGAAATGTAAAAAATCTATTGTCTTACTTCACACACATAGTCAAACTCATATTTCAACCTCCAATAACTTGAACAATAATGTAGTAAACTTAACATTAACTGTATTTTATGAGCATAAATACATTCACAAAGCAATCTGAAAAATTAGCAGCCGAAATAACAATGAACAACAAACAATATCACCACATTTGACACTAGATATTTGGGCAAAGCCCCTGGAAAAACCCACGAAGGGAAAACCAGACCAAGCGAGATTTTATTAATGAGCTCACAAGAAATAAATTTATGAGCTTACAACAATACAACCAACATTAATTACAACATTGTACTTATCTCTATTTATGTGCCAGCAAAGAGTATGGTTGTACAGTCTTCTTCTATGGCACGTCTCACTCCAAACCGCGCCTTAAAATAGTGCCATATTGTTGTACAGTACAAGTATGTACAGTATAGCCCTGCAACAATAAATTCACGCTCGAGAAAATTGTGCCTCACTGACTCGATTTTTGTACACTAAAACATTGTTGCACAGCGTTCAAATCTGCAGTAGGATCCTCATAAATGTGTTGTACAAACATTCTATTAAATGTTGTCGCTTTCTTGGGATGTGTGCCCCCTTTTCTTGGGATTTGTGTTGTTACTGCTGCTCTTTTTCTTTCCTTTTAGCGCTTCTCCCAAAATTCTCTTCTTGGAATGTGTGCCCCATCTCTCTCAAATGCTCATTTTATAAGTCATTAATGAATAACTACCTTGACCCTAGATCTCAATGGCCAAGACTAAATCTTGCCATCTCAAAATAAACAGTCGTGACTTAATCTCACATTGAGTTCACTTAAATCACTTAAGTGACCCAAACTTTATAAAGTCACTTTTACTCATTAAATAATAAAAGACCCTAACTTTATAAACTCACTAGAGAGAGACATTTTCTCGGTCACTTCCACATGTTGGGCACCACCAATGCATAAGTACCTTTGAGCTACAAAAACTAACACTCCCTCTTAGCGAGGGAGGTACTTCTGGTACCTCCACCAGAATCTGTCTCCAACACTATCATCACATCTATTGTTGTAGCTACTCCCTCTGAACTGGAACTCTCCGCTGCTACCTCCATTGATCTATGATCTGAAGACATGCTCTTAGGAGTCTCCTCCCTCTCCTGAGAATCCATCTGTGTCATCTTGTACCAGCTCGGTCTCCTGACTATACTGGAAGAAGCCTCACAACTCCCAGTCTCTAGTAATGCCATTGTCTCAGAATCCAGGTACCCATTGGTTTCAACCACATGTTGTTTGAGCACCCTGTACAACCTCTCATACTGGAAACCAAGCAATACAACTATGTCTAAAGTAGCTCCCTCTAGATATAGAAACACCAGTGCACAAAAGAATACAACTCCACATCCATCAACATCCAAAGCTGAAACTGAGAGTAATTTTACTGGCATCTGTGGAACAAATAATACATCGGCCAACTCCATAAATCCTCTCGATACTAGTTGGAATCTAACACATCCAACCCCTCTCATTGCTAGGACATGTTTGGTGCTAGCCTCACACCCTACATAGTAGTCTGAATCGATTTCTAAAAAACTCAGGAATACTGACCTCATCCCAGTCATATGCCCATATGCCCCACTGTCCGCGAACCATGCTTTAATGTCCGCACATACTAGGCAACCATTGCCTGTGAGACATGTCATCAGAGAAAACTCCTCAAATTTCTCAACAAACTCATCTATTACAGTTGATGCAACAACCTTTGCTTGCTTCTTGACTTTCTTTTTGTTCGGACATTAACCTGCATAATGGTCAGTCTCGTGACATGCAAAGCATCTCACTTTGCTCATGTCCTTCTTATCTTTGCTCTTTCCCACAAGAGCAACATTCTCCTCGTCAATACCATACTTTGCCTTCTCCTGATCTCTACTCTGAGATCTTGATCTCTACTCTGAGATCCCTCTCGAATCTCCTCCCAAGTAAAATCATCCCATAGTCTCTCCCAAGAGGGAAAGTTCTCTCTACCTACCATGCACTTCACAAACACATCCCGCTCTTTGGTGAAGCCCTTCAGGGCTATGTGCACCAACTTTGAGTTTGGAGAAGTCTCACCAACAACTGCCAACTCATCCTTCACCTCCCTGATTTGGGTGAGATATGAGGCCACATTCTTTCCATTGGCCATAGTGTTGTGAAGCTTGTCCCTAAGGGCCATCTTCGTGTTCTTGTACTTGTTCTCGTACAAGCCTTTCAATGCATCCCACATTTCCTTGGTTGTCTGCTTTTCTACCAAATGTGGAATCAGGTGGTCTTTTACCCCATCCAGGAGTATCCTCTGTGCCCTTGCTTCCTTCAACTCATGAATATCTAGAGCAACGAGATCTGATGAAGGCATTGTAATGATGGTATTCACAAATTTCCACAGCTTGTTCTCTCTAAGAATAACTGCAATCCTTACTTTCAAGTGCAGGTAGTTGGAGATCCCCTCCAACCTATCCTCGTACCTGAGACTGGAAGTCATCCTTGTCCAACTGAAAAATACCTTATTTCCCTTCTTTCTTCCAAGCAAAATCCCTTGCAACTAACTGTTATCCAAGTGTTAAAAATTGTCCACTGAACCTCAAAGCCCAAACTCTTATACCATGTAAAAAATCTATTGTGCTTTACTTCACACACTTAATCAAACTCATATTTCAACCTCCAATAACTTCAACATTAATGCAGTAAACTTAACATCATTCTATTGTATTTTATGAGTAGAAATATATTGACTAAGCAAAATGAGAAATTAGAAGTGGAAATAACAACGAACAGTAGACAAAATATCACCACATTTGACATTAGATATTAGGGCAAAGCCCCTAGAAAAAACGGCGAGGGTAAAACTAGTGCAAGAGATATTTTATTAATGAGCTCACAGGGAATAAATTTTCGATTTTACAGCAGTACAACCAGGATTAATTACAACGGTGTACTTATCTTTATTTATGTAACTGAACCTCGATTTTTGTGCCAACAAAGAGTATGGTTGTATGGTCTTCTTGTATGGCATGTCTCACTCCAAACTGTGCCTTGAAAATAGTACCAGATTGTTGTATGGTACAGGGATGTATAGTATGACTCTACAACAATAAATGCACCCTCTAGAAAATCGTTCCACTCACTATCTTGATTTCTTTGCAATAAAACATTATTGCACATCCCTCAAATCTGCAGTACGACCCTCATAAATGTGTTGTACGAATTGTCTATTAAATGTTATAGCTTTCTTGGGATGCATACCCCCTTTTTTTCTTGGGATTTGTGCCCTTATTGTTGCTCCTTCTCTTCTTTCCTTTCAACCCTTCTCCCAAAAGTCTTGTGTTGGAATGTGTGCCCCATCTCTCTCAAATGCTCCTTTTATAACTCATTAATGAATAATTATCTTAACCCTGGATCTCAATGGCCAAGATTAAATCTTTCCATCTCAAGATCAACGGACGTGACTTAATCTCACATTGAGTTCACTTAAATCACTTAAGTGACCCAAACTTTATAAAGTCACTTTTACTCAATAAATAATAAAAGACCCTAACTTTATAAAATCACTTTACAAAGTCACTAGAGAGAGACATTTGCTTGATCACTTTCGCACGCTGGGCACCGCCTATGCAGAAGCACCTCTGAGTTACAAAAACTAGCATGAACGTGGGCAGCTGAAATATGGAAGTGTGCAATTGTTGATGGTTGAATGTGCTCTCTCAATCTAGTGGTTTTGGGATGACCACAAACCGACTGGTGATGGTGGTTTAAGGAAGATCACAAACCAATTTGGTGGTTTAAGGATTACCAAAAACTATGGAACCATGTTGTTGGCTCAATGGTTCCCGAAACATTTCCTAAGTTAGCTAGAAGTTGGTGTCTTCTGCTAATTGAAAGTGCTCTCGAATGTTAGTTTAAAGATGACCATAAACTGTGATGTAGAAGAAGTTGATAGTATTCTACCAAGTGGAGGTTTAAAGAAAACCACAAACCGTTATCTAGCAGAAGCTGTAAGTCTTGCACTAAGTGGTGATTTAAGGAAACCCACAAACCAATCATGCTCGCTTGTCATGCTCATTTCTTATTGCTCGATTCGTAAGACTTCGACACTGGGAGCCTGATTTTCAATCATTGATGTTGTTCCCCCTTGTCAGGGACAAGGTGAGAAGATGCAAATCCTTTCTCTGCAAGATGCGTCAATACTCAAGATTGAATTCGTCGATATGACATAAATATCTTCTTGACTAGTGATGACCATCACCAAGAAGTCATCCATCCGTAGTGGTTCTTTATTCTCGCAGTTCTCTTGCGTTTGAAAGACCTATCTAAAGGATGATTGTGTTTTCCATAATGCTCACAAGGATGAAGATCGAAGCACTGATCTTCCATGTGGTCAACCTGCTGACAATGTTGACATATTTGAATCTTCTCTTGAATTGGAGCAAGTGATTGTGAACTTTCCTGAAGCAATCCAACACTCTGAAACTTGATCGGTTTGGTGTAATTCATACTATGAAATGTGAAATCCTTTTCATATCTGATATCGGTTCTGTGCTTGTTTTGTTTTATTTTTTCCCAAGGTTTGATGATGAGCTTGGAAAGAGGAAGATGATTTGTTCTTCAATTTGGAGTTGGCTCATTGAGTTGCTCCTACGTTGGTTGTTGGTATTAATCAACATCATCATCTTCATCGTATTCGAAAATAAGGTTTTGAACAAGGACCAGTTCATAATGTTGTTGAAGTTTCTTTCACTCAAGTGCATTGTGAAGAAGTCGAGTGTAAGTTTGCAACAGTGCTACTTTGGCTTGTGAAACTTTCAAGTAGGTTACAATAGACTGCAAAGTGTTTTTTTCAATGGTGATTGTATTGTCCAGAAAAGAGAGAATTAGAGTGTTCAATAATTCTAATAGTTCCTCAACTCGATCCATTTTAAAGACAGAATTAGACCTCACAAGGTTTTTTGCAACTCCACCATTTAACAATTAGACTCCAAATGAAAATTCAACTGTGCAGACTCATCGAATGAAAGGTATCGGCTTCTACCGAAAATGCTCTTGTTTATAGAAGAACACGAGTAAACTTACAAAGAATAGTTGCAAGTTACCTTGATTACATAGTTGAATGTGCGATTCTTCTTGTTGTCATGAGCAACATTTGATCTGAATCGAATCTAACAAGAACAATTGGCTATCGGCATAGGACTCTAACATGATCAATACATGAAAAGTTTAAGGCTATGGATGAAGAAGGAGGTCGACTTGATTGGAGTGAAGGGCCCCATGCTCTCATGATTGATGTCCAATTTTGTATGTAAAGTATAACAATATATTGTTGTATAAAATAAATAATGAGATGTTCAGAAGACCTTTTCCATGTGGGAGAAAAGACAAACAAACAAACAAAAGAAGGAGAAGTGGAATGGAGAGAAGTTGAAGTGTTGGGGACTCTTGATTTTCTAATTATCCTCCCAGTCAAATCAACATTCTATATCATGTATCCCCACAATGAGAAACATATTTTTTGGTTGTGAATGATGTAAAGAGGATGCCTAGATGTTACTGAGGAGCATAAACATGTACCAGAGAGCATGTAACTTGCCCATTTTTGAATAATAAAGAGCCTAGTCAAATCCAAAAGAATGTTGGTTTTCCTGTTTACAGATCAGATGGTATGATAGCAGAAGTTTGAATGCATTCAGTGAGACCTGTATGGTAACTACCCACAGTGATTAAAAAATAAGTGGACAAGATTTGTTGCCTGGGATAGAACGAAGTAGAGCATCAAGAATGTCGGGGGAAAATTATGAAGAGGAAGAAGATCCTAGGGTGAGGTTGAATCGATTTGAGCAGAGTTTGGCCACATTGACATTAATGGTGTCACAACTATTGGAAACGAAGAACAAGGAAACACCATCAACATAGACTTGTCATGAAGACCACAAGAAGAAAGAAAATAAGTTCGAGACAGAGCGTAAGATTGAGCCAGAGATAGGAGAGTACAACTACAAAAAAACACAGGTACATTTTTGTAGATTTTCAAGGAACTAGAAGGTTGCCCAACAAGTCTGTCTTTGACCTCTTGTTGGGCACTAAGTTTGAGATAACAAAATTGTCCTTGTTTTTTTAGGATAACAAACTTTTCCGATATATTATGCCTTCAAGACGATGGTTAAATGCTCTTTTAAGGTGCCCTTGCCAGTGTTTTATTAACTAATGTTAGCACATGCAAATACCTCAAAACCTATAACACTCCTCTAGGATCTTTAACAACTAAAACAAGTTGAAAATCACTAAGCATGCATGACAAATGAACACCACATATTTTTGGTCAACATGACTCTGGAAAACCCCCCCATGGGGAAAACCAATTAGAGATAGATGTATATATTCAGAGATCTCAAAGCATGAGTACAATAAGGAAAACAAATACAAGTGAACCTGGTACAATAACAACCAAACTTGGATGCTTTGGAGTCCCTTGTAGATGTGTCTGCTAGTCCTTGAACAAAGGTGTCATTTTCTTATAATTTACCCTTCTCCATGGATGTACCCTCTCATGCAAGCTTTCTCCCTCCTAGCTCAAGAAGCCAAGCCATCACCCTTGTGAGCCCTTCCTCTCGTCAAGAATGCACCCAAGAGCCTCCAATCCCTCACTCTGTCTTTCTCTTCACTTCCTTCTCCTCACCTAAATCTCTCAAGTGAGAAAGTGAACAATGAGCCTCATTGTTACCCTTTTCCCTCCTTTAGCCTCTCTTTGGCCAAACCTAAAAGTCCAGTGGCCTAGATTCACTCTAGGCATGTCTAATCATTGGGTGAGATTTAATCTCAAAAATCTCACTTAGAAAACACACTTTCTCAAGTTTCCTTAGTTTTCTTTATGTCTATTAATTCACCCACAAAGTGAATTAATTGTCACTTTATGACTTAATTGACATATTTCACTTTTGACTTAAATATCCTAAGTCAAAGTGAAATTACAACATAAAGTAAAGTATTAAGGGTAAAAGTCCCCCCCTTTGTGTTTAGAGACTCACAAACACAAGGTGACCACTTTCCAAAGTACCCAAATCTCAACACTCCCTCTTACAGAGGAAAGTGTCTCGCCCCTCCAATCTCGTCCTTGCAATGGACATTGTTGCTTGCTGGAAAATACCCGGTGAGTCTGGTTGTACCCTGATCATCAAAAGTGGCTTCTGACTCTTATCTGCTCGACCTGCTTGATCTCTAGATGGAAATCCATCTCCACCTATCTGAGATCTCCTTAAATCAAAGTCCTTCTTGATCCAAGCCTTGATCTTGGCATCTCACCAAAGATCTCTTTCTTGACATCTCACCAAGGATCTCTACCTCTTGGAATCTCACCAAGAGTCTCTACCTCTTGGCATCTTACCAAGAGTCTCACGATCTTAGCATCTCACCAAAGATCCTCCCCTTGGTCTCTCATCAAGGGTCTTCCTCCTGAAGAGGAACCTGAAATTGATATGCTCGTCTCCATAGCCAAATGAAACTCAAGCCTCTCTAACACCCTTCTCACACACATCATGTTAGAAAAACAAGACCATGGAACAATAAAATAAAACAAATGCGGAAATCAAACACAAAAGATACACAATATAATAGAGACACAAATATATGTGGTTCAGCCAGTGTGGGCTACGTCCACCAGAGAAATTTCCAGGTCCTTCCTTTATTATTATCCAACAAATGAAGGGATACAACCTACAACACATCCGATGTAACTTCCTCTTATTTCTCTCATTGTCTCTTCTCTCAAAATACAATATTCGCAATGATACATAGCCACAATACATTTCCCTCATAAAAGAGAGTTTCCTTCTAGGAAAAAAACCCTAAAATAACTTCCCCCTTGCAACTCCCCATGTGGAGGAGTGTACATTCCTCCGGGGTGTCAAGTCTTCATGGGGTATAAACACGGCTGAAAACAATGACCTCTAAATTAGGAAGATAATCAGGCTTCAAAACCAACAATCTCCCACTTGGAGACTAATCTCAACAACTCCATCATTATTGTATTTGTTGGACTATGATTCTTCTTAGACCTAGCAAATTTCTCATCTTCACCTTCATGCTTGAAGACCAACTAAAATTGAGTAGGAACTTAGTTTCTCCCTGGTTACTCCCTTTGTTAACATGTCTACAAGATTCTGGCTAGTGTGTATCTTTTCCAACTTCAAATGTCCATCTTCCAAGATGGATCGTATGAAATGGTACCTGAGTTGTATATGCTTAGTCTTCAAATGGAAGGATGAGTTCTTTTCAAGATGAATGACACTCTCACTGTCACGGTACAACATGTTATTCTCCTGCTTCTTTCCCAATTCCTCCACAAACCTCTGTAACCAAATCATTTCTTTACTAGTCTATGTAGCAGCAACATACTTTGCTTCTATTGTTGAAAGTGCAACAACCTTTTGCAGTTTTGAAATCCAACTTACTGTTGTTCCACCTATAGTAAAAACATACCCTATGGTGCTCATCCTGCTATCTTTATCACATGCCATATTTGAATCAACATATCCCTGTAGAACATTGTCTGAACCTCCAAAACATAATGCACGTGTAGAGGTACCTCTCAAATACTTGAGAATCCACTTTACTGTCTCCCAATGTTTTTTACCTGGATTGTTCATACACCTACTCACAACTCCCACTGCATGTGCAATATTTGTTTTTGTGCAAACCATCACATACATCAAGCTGCCAACTGTTGATGAATAAGGGACCCTGGACATGTATTATATCTCTTCCTGTGTCTTGGGACACATTTCCTTAGTTACTTTGAAATGAATGGTCACATGTGTACTAACTGGTTTTACATTCTGCATTCTAAACCTCTCCAACACCTTCTCTGTGTACTCACCCTGAGACAATGTCAATTTGCGACTTTTCCTGTCTCTTTTTATTCGCATACCAAGGATTTTCTTTGCGGGACCCAAATCCTTCATCGCAAATGAATTAACTAATTTCTTCTTGATCACATTTATATCCTGCATATTAGACCCTGCATCAAGCATGCCATCTACATACAATAACAAGATAATATAGCTTCCATTTTCTAGCTTTTTAAAATACACATAGTGATCAGAATGACATCTACTATAACTTTGTTCTATCATAAACTTGTCAAACTTCAAATACCATTGCCTTGGATCAACTTTCTTTAGGCCATACAAGCTCTTATTCAACCTGCATACCAAATTTTCCTTCCCTTTGACCTCATACCCCTGTGGTTGTTGCATATAAATCTCTTCCTCCAAATCCCCATGGAGAAAATATGTTTTTACATATAACTATTCAATATGTAAATCTTCTACTGCCACAAGACTTAAAATAGTCCTAATTGAAGTCATCTTAACAACAAGAGAAAATATTTCATCAAAAATTATATCTTTATTTTGTGCAAACCCCTTTACAACAAATCTATCCTTGTATCACTTTTTGTCTCCATCTTCTTCCTTCAACTTGTAAACCCATTTATTATGTAATGCTCTTTTTCCTGCGGGCAAATGAGTCAAATCCCAATTCTGGGTATTTACCATGGAAACCATTTCCTCTTTCATTTATTGCTCCCACTTGTTTTTAGTGTCTACCTGCATTGCCTCTTCATAACATTCTAGTTCACCACAATCAATCAACAATAAATAATACAATGAAAGAGAGTATCGTTCAAGGGGTCTACTTAACTTGGTAGATCTTCTAACAACACTTGCAGGAGTTTGAGGTAGATGTTGCTCATGTTGTTGTACATTTTGATTTTCTGTTACTTTTGGAATTTCTTTTTCAGTGATCTCATAAAGCGCTGTGTATTCTAGTTTTTATTTTTCTTGTTTCTTTCCCTGCAATTGATATTTGTACATGACCTTCTCATTGAATATGACATCTCTACTTCAAATGATTTTGTGATTTTCATAATCCCATAAGCGATAACCAAAATCATTAACAACGTATCCAATAAAGGTACACTTCTTGGATTTTCCCTCAATCTTTGTTCTATTTTCTTTATCAATATGGACAAATGCTTCACAACCGAAAGTATTCAAAAAAGAATAGTTTACCTTTTTACCTATCCATGCCTCCTCTGAAATTCTACCATCCAAAGAGCTTGAAGGTCTTTCATTTATTCAGTAAACAACAGTATCTACAACATCTGCCTGGAACTGTAAGGGAAAACCAACATGCAATCTCACACTCCTTGCACGCTCCATGATTGTCTTGTTCATCCTTTCTGACACCATTTTCTTGTGGTGTTCCTAAAACTGTCTTCTCTCTACAAATCCCATGGTATGAACATTAATCATCAAACTCCTTGTTGCAATATTCACCTCCATTTTCTGATCTGAGACACTTCAACCTTTTTCATGTCTCGTTTTCAACCAAAGCTTTCCATTTCTTAAAAGTATCAAGAACATCATATTTTTGTCGAATGCAATAAACCCAAGTTTTTCTAGTTGCATCATCAATAAAAGTAACATAATAACTAGATCCACCAAGAGATGATACATGTGTTTGTCCCCATACATCCGTAGGCACAAGATATAACCTTTCACTCTTTTTTTCTTTTCCGACTCTGAGAAATCTGACTCTCTTTTGTTTTCCATAAACACAATGCTCACATAAATCCAAATGAATTTGTTTAAGATCTGACAACAAATTTCTTTTGTGAAGTATCTGCATCCTCTTCTCACTCATGTGTCCAAGCCTATGATGCCACAATATTGTATCCATTCTTGTTGAATCTAAAGAGATAGAAGAGCCAGTATTACCAGTACATAAATACAATGTACCTACCTTCTCTCCTTTTGCTATCACCAATGATCCTTTGGTGACCTTCCACACCTTATCTGTAAGTATGGATATACAACCTTCACTTTCCAACTGTCATGTTGAAATTATATTTTTCCTTAGATCTGGATCATATCATACCTCTTTCAACAACCATTGGTTTCCATTCATTTTCTTTATTTTTACCTTTCTCATTCCAACAATTTTGCATGGTGCATCATCACCCAAATGAACCTGTCCAAAATCACCTTGAACATAATATATAAAATGTTTCCTATGGGGTGTGGCATGAAATGAAGCCCCTGAATCTACTACCAAAGACTCAGAAATATTATCTACAGAAGAATCAAAGCATCTTGTAACACATCACCTGTTACATTTTCTTCCTGGTTTTTCTTCTGATGTCCATCTCTTTGTTTCTTTGGAGCTCTGCAGACTTTCTTCAAATGTCTTTTCTTCCCACAATTCCAACACTCTATCTTTCCAAGTCTATATTTGGATCTTCCCTTCCTAGAATTCCCGTGGTTCCTTGAGCCATTTCCTCTATCCTTTTGTCTTCCCCTATTCTCCATGTTTAGCACATTACCTAATGTCTCACGTATGCTTTTCCGTCGCATTTCCTCGCTAAGGATAACACCGAAAACATCATCAAATTTTAGAGTGTTTGAACTAGAGATAGAGTTACTTACAACCATGACCAAACCATTCTAACTTTCTGGAAATGAGCACAAGATTAGAATATCCTTGACCTTAGCATCAAATTCCACTTTTATGGAACTTAGTTGATTAGTAAGTGTATTAAATTCATTTAAATGATTTGCAACAGACCCACCTTCTGACATCTTCATATTAAATAATCTCTTCATTAGAAATACCTTATTAGACGCCGAGGGTTTTTCATATAGTTTAGTCAATGCATCCATCAACTCCTTTGTTGTCTTTTCTTTCTAAATATTGAAATCCACTGATGCTGCCAGACTCAGTTGTATCATTCCTATTGTTTTTCTGTCAAGAACCTCCCATTTTTCGTTCTTCATGGTCGTTGGATTTTTTGCTATTCCACCCAATGGTAGGAATATATCTTTCTTATTTAAATAATATTGCATCTGCATATTCCATAATTGGTAGTTTTGGCCATTAAATTTATCAACCCTAAACTTTCTATCTTCCGCTATTTCTCCCACTCGAACCAAAAACCCTCTTTTCCTGCGATTTACCTTTCACTCTAATACCAATTGTTAGAAAAATAGGATTGCAGAGAAATAAAATAAAACAAATGAGAAAATAAAACACTGAAGATAATCTAGCTCCACAACCAACACATCAATCTATGATGCTCTGAAACCCCTGCACCAATTGTCTGTCTACTCGACAACTCTGAAACTGAAGTTGTCATGGGTTGATCAATGACCCCTGAAAACGGTGTACTCGATAACTGAGTTTGCATCCCATGAGATACAAAACTCTCAATCTATGGGACCTCCTCAACTCTGTCTGCACACCAACCACTAGATGGTGACTCAAATGTCAAAAAACAACCCATGAAAGCACACTCCCTCTCAAACTGAGCAGTGAACTCCTCCTCCTCTATTATT
>JASDQU010212733.1:18415-31026 GCA_032191745.1 Picea mariana
GTGTCTGTGACTCGGTTTGATTTAAATAAAATTTTGTTCGGGCAGGTGACGCAGCTGAAAGACAATGTGGCTATGGCGTTCACATTGAATCACATGCTCGACAAGAGAAACTCCACATGGCACTTCATTAATTCATGGTCTGAGATCTGGAGAGGATCTCTCGCCATAGCAAATCTTTGTTTCCACCATCGTTTCAGACCAACGTTTTGCACTTCTTCCACAGTCGCGACCAACCAGAACGGTAAATTATACATCCAGGTATTTCGATGCCGTGCAAAGGCCGCTTCCGCCGTCTCATTATTTCAGAGAGGTTGTATTTCATTTTCGTAAAGACACGATGACACGCCCCAAGAATCACGTCAACAAACACTACAAGTTTTTCAAGGTGTTGGATGCCGTGTGTGGCTGGAAATCACATGTTAAGGATAAAAGAGGAGACCACTCTCGGCCTTTCTGTAGATTGCCGAGGAAGACTCGTTCCTCATCTCCCCATATCGTATTTCAGTTACGTCGTTCATTTCTCACATATAACTACGAGGGCGGGAGAGCTTCTGGATAATGTGGGCATTATATTTGCAGCAAGGAATTAAAGTATAAAGGCAACACAGAATGACGAATGCATTATACTAAGAATATGTTGACAGGTAGAAATGATCTTCATCAAAAGCAACAGGGTTACCCGGTAATGGTTTTGGGGTTTATTAGTTGCAGTCCAATAGGTGATGATTCCTAAGTTACAGAATGAAATACAGATAATTTAAAATGCAAATGCAAATATAGAATTTCTTAGCTACTAATCCGGATTTATGAGAATACAATAACACATGATACCGAGATCAACAATATATATCCAATGAACAATAGTTTTTATTGAATAAATGAATAACAAAACAAATACAATAACACATAGATACGGAGAACAATAACATATATCCAGTGAACAATAACTTTTATTGAATAAATGAAATAAGCTGAAACTGTAAAACTACATAACTGAAAACAACTTGGTCGAATGGTGGTAGCTATCTATGAGAAGAGATATGGTTGCTACACGCATCTGTTTGAGCAGAATGATTACAATGAGGCTTAGGATGCCTTTTTAACATTACTTATGAATGCCAAAACCATAGACATCCAGAAACCTAACCCTATGAGATGAAACACCAAAAGTCATGTGGGCCCTGATGGGTAAGTTGGTACCTCAACTTCTCGGAGTCGTAACTTTTACATACAACCTCCATTTTAAGCGTGTGATATCCTGTTGGAAAGGTCTTTTCGAGAACTACACATTATGTCGTCAAACTCTAACTCCAACTATAGTTTTACTGTGACAAGCCAAAAAAACACTGTTTAGGGCCCTAAAACAGCCCTAGAAGTACATAAAGATGTGCTGACATGAAAACATCTAAAATAATCCAGTTGGATTAGGTGGACAACCACCAATCTCCACTTAGAAGCTGTGTAGGGCTTCAGACAGCCCCAGAAGTGTAGAACCCACAATTACAAAGAATTATAGAAAAACGTGTTGAACTAAAAACTGTCAATAGGAGTCAGTTGGAATAGGTGGGTGGTGACCAATATCCACTTGGATTAGTCCTCCCCCCTTAGGAAGCAATATTCTCCATTGCGTTGAGTTCCCCCATCAGGTGAGAAAGCTTCTGTTGAATTTGGCCCCAAATGAGCCACTTGCCTTGGTGGAGGAGCTGCCCTACCTTGACAACCCGATAAAGCTGGATCTTCTGTTGGCGAGTGCCCTTGAACTATGTGTCTACTATCTGATCAGTGGATGCTTGTTCCATGTAGTCAGAGTCAAGCTCTATTGGTGTCAACTATTCTTCAAACTCTGAGGTGTCCAATAATGGTGAAAAATATGGTCAAAGGAGGTCTACATAGAACACTGGGTGGAAGCCAAGGAAGGGTAGAGTGTTGAGCTCAAAAGCATTTCTATCCACATCCTTGGTGATATTGTAAGGCCCATAGCGAAGTGGGCAGAGCTTCCTATGGAGCCTTGTAAGGCGTTCTTTCTGCAAATGTAACCAGACCTTGTCTCCCACCTGAAACTGGTGTGGCACCCGGTGTTGATCATGGCGTTGCTTGTACTTAGCATTGGTTTTCTGCAAAAACTCATGGACTTGTTGGCGAATGTGATAAATCCTCTCAATGAATCTGGTGGCTTTGTCGGCCTCGTAATGAACATGTGAAGAATCTATCTATGTTGTTGCAATAGGTAGTGCAACATCAATGGAACCCAAGGGTTGGAATGTTAGCCCCACCTGAAAGGGGATATGGTCGATGGAGCTATGGAGAGCCCTATTGTAGATGTACTAAACATAGGTAAGACTCTCATCCCACATACATGAATGTTAAGAGTTATAAATGAGTAATATCTGCACAATCCTCTGATTGGCAATCTTTGTTTGGCCATCGGTTTGAGGGTGGAAGGCAGTGGATTTAGTGAGTTTGGTGTTCAATAGTGACTAGAGACTTGACCAAAATGTGTTGAGGAACTTGCTATCCTGATCAGAGATGATGGTCTGTGGTATCCCAAAATGGACCCACACTCGTTCGAAGAAGAGCTTGGCAGTATCCAAGGATGATTTTAGTGGCTAAATTTTGCTCATGAGATAATTTTCCATGGTTTTTCCCAAAAAACATTCGTCATTCTAAAAAATATTCGCCCAAATTCTATAGGATAAAATTATTTTACCTTAAAAATTGCCAAAAGTTTATACAAAATATATAAAATCCATAGAAATTTCAATATTTTACAAAAATATCGCCAAACATTTATAGTTGGTGTTGGGCCCTTCGGTTTTGAGAAAGAATTGTGCAAGTTTTGATTAAGCATGAGTCGCGCAACCTCCATCAGAGGCTGGAAGGAAGAATAGCATAAAATAGTTGCGAAAGCCAACGCAACCCCAGCTAAGCAACAAACAATTGCAACAGAACAAGAAGACATAACCCAACTATATATAAGACAAAATATAATTTTAAAAGAGTTAGTCAGTTGGTTAGGTTGGGTTGGTTCATGTCTATTGGAACCACTCTAGGGTTTTGGGAGTTGTTTGGTTGCTAGTTGTTTGGTTGCTAGTTGTTGTAATCGAGAAGAGTAGAGTCTGAATGAATGAGATCTTCCAGCTAGGAAATCAAAACCCTGTGTCTGAGGTCTGAAGTCAAGAGTCTGTACTGAACATTTCTATGTAATTCTGAGTCTCTGATGTAAGAAAGATCTTTAGGATAATATGATGAAGGGCTAAATTTTAAAATTTGATGTGTCTTTACATGATTTCTTATGCATTACAATGTTTCTGTATAGCTTATGAGTTCTAATTGATGATTCTATGTTTAACTGCTGCTCACAATGCAAGTAGGTCTGGTTCTTGCATTTAGATATTTTTGATCTGATAATGTTGATTGTGCAAGAACAAGAGTGAGTTCTGAACGCTCTATGGATCTTCCTTAGTCTTCTCCCTACCCTTCCCTATCTATCCATCTCAGCAATGCTTCGGGTGAGACTTCTTCTCTTCGGAGGGGATGAAAATGCCAACGCTCTAGACTACACGGTGCCTTTTGTTGGTAACCTGAGAAGAACCATGGTCTGAACAAATTTGCGCAAACAAAATGGTTTCGTTGTCGGGACCCGTATTAAAAGGGGACCCGTAGGAAGAATGCTATCACTGATCCATAGATCTGGCATTGAGAAATGGTGGGAAATAAATTGTAATGCCTTCATATGGAAAGAATAGGAACTAAGAAGAAAATCGATGGGAACTACTTAGGAAGCGGTCTTTTACTTAGAAAGATCAAGCGACCAATACGAGATTTTCTGGGTTAAATTACCATAATAATTTTTTCACTGGATCAAGAGGCTCCAAGAAGCTCCAGAGTTCCAGGGATGGGTCAAGAATATCTGCGCGTGGGATACTGACAAGTTAGCAGCACACCAGAGACTGGATTGCCCAGTCACGCGGGCCGTAGATTTCTGGGTTACTACCACGATAGAATGATACATAATTGAATTTGTAACTGAGAACCACCAGTCTTTCTCATAGACAGAAGAAACCTTCAAGAAAGGCGCAAGGGGAAGACTTTTAAGAGAGATCCCCCTATGGATTAAAGCCTTCTTGGTGGAGGAAGGGATGTTGATTATGTCCCTGACCAAGATGGCAGCGTAAACACCCTCGCTTGGGGTAGGGCGAGACGGGGTGAGAGTCATGGCATGAGAGAGGGGAAGGATTTTTTGGCAAATGGGGGGGAAACAAAAAGAAATGAATTCAATATATGAGAGGGCCTTGAAGAGAGTCACCATAGTTGAGAAGTGGTGGCACGGCAAGATCAAGAAAGCTACAAGACAATCTGAAAATTTGAGGAGAGAAGGAGGATCAAGAGAAATAGAGGAAAGGCATATGGAAGAACTGCAGAGGATGAGAAGACAGGAATGACTAGCCAGTCAAAGATTAAACTAGAGAGAAGCAAGGAGAGCAAGAAGTCCCCAAGAGGTGGGATGAGAAGGAGAAAGCACGGATGTAAGAGAGGAGGAAGACGATACGAATCTTGGAGGAGAAATAGAAGATTAAGCCCCAATAACAGGAGAGATTGAGAATCCCACCGAAGAGATCGTCCCAGTGGAAGCTAATGAGATCCCCCAGATCAAATAAAACCACCTCAAAGCCAGTGACGCCAGCCCCAAATCACCCATACCCCAAGTGCCTTCTATACAAGCAGTAAGTTCCACACTACCTTCTCATGCAAATTTTGTTCCAGTACAATTAGCTAACCAGTCACAACCTGGAAGTGCGAGTATAGGGAGGATATTGGGATCCCATGGTAGATCGAAAGCAGGACTGTTAGGGTTCATACTGATACGAACAACAAGATCAACAATGGCTAGCCATGCGGGAGGGTCGATTTCCCGATACCCATAATTTTGGGGTAAGGGAGATGAAGACATTGAACATCACTGGTTTTTGTGTGAAGCCATCTGGAGATCCCGAGGGACACCGGATAAGAACAAGTTGGTCGAATTCCATACTACCTTGAGAGGTTGTGCTCTCAAATGGTACATGAAGATCATTGAACCAGGAGTGTTAGAGATGCAAGGTCAAGCGTTCACACTTGACCAGTTATGGACGAGGTTCATAACAGAGTTCAAATTGGCTTAGTCAGAACAACTGGCTCTATCTGAGTTGCACGAGATCCAACAGAGGGAAGGAGAATCATCTTGGGAGTATAGCCAGAGGTTCAAAGATGCCATAGGGAGGTTGGCACACCCAATCCATGAAGAACATCAAAGAGAGTGGTACATTCAGGGACTTCTACCCCTGACTCAGATTCCGCTAACACAACAATGAATAGCCACATTAACAGATGCCTTGGAACAATCAATGAAGATTGAAGCCATGGAAGGATACCCTGGAAGCTTGAGAGTAACCCGACCCCCAGTAGATACGAATCTAGCGCAATTACAAGGACAAATATCAACACTTACCGAAAAGATTCAGGAGTTGACAATACCGAGACTGGGATGACCACAGGTTTGGTGCATCAAATGCTATACGAAAGGTCATTTGGTGACCAAATGTCCGCGAATGAGAGGAATGGGACCTCCTCATAACCTGATGATAACTCCACCAGGACCTACAGGAGGAGTTGTAGAAGTATTCACGAACCCACCTTTCCATCACCCCACCCCTTATCACGCTTTCCCAGGAGGACAAGCAACACCAACAACAGAATATTGTGATATTTTCTGAACCCATGGCCATGGACTGAGACAGTGCCCCATCATGGAGAAATATTCGTCGTTACCAAACATAGTCCACTGTGAGTTCTGCGCATACTACCAATCAATGTAGGGAGTTGGATGCGCTTGCAGACAGACTAGACAGAACAACATTTAGGGTAAATGAGAACCCTCAGGGTCCAGGACGAGGTCGAGGAGGTGGAACTAGAGGATATTTCAGAGGAGGAAGAACTGGCAGAAGAGGATTGAGTAGATGTTATAACTGTGATGAACAAGGTCATTTGACTAGATATTGTCCTCATCCAAGGCGACCATGGTGCTTGCACTGCAGAACCAACGGAAATGAAACCAAAGACTACCCAGAGCTAATTGAAAAATGGGAAGACAGGGTACGACAGAGAGGAACTAACCTTATCAGTTCAGAGATAAAAATGATTTCTAAGGGACAATTACCAAATCTTAACATCGTCACTCAAGGATGCGTGAAGAGAGGAGCTGATGCTGATACTCTACCTCAGATTCAGAAAGCAACACCTAAGGGAGACAGGTATGACCCCCTAAAGAAAAAATTGTTCATTAAATATGCCATAGAAGTCATCCAAAACATTCCTAGTTGTGAAATGCAAGAGGATCCCCCTCAGCCAGTTGTATATCCTAAAGTAGCACAAGTCCTTTCTTCACCCTCTGCAACCAGACACCCTGTAGGCATACGAAGACAACCTGAGCAGCCTCAAAATGCAGTTGACCTTTGGTTTCGATTGTTCTTTGACATTCTGGGGAATGATCATCTGACAGAGAAATTACTCAACACATTGTATCTAGTATTAGGGAATGAAGAAACTTTAGAATGTAGGATTCGAGCTAACCTTCATGAGAAGAGTACTCAGAGAGTGCAACGAAGAAAAGTAAGACCGAGAAAAGAATTCCGACTAATAGCCCAGTTAGATGACTTTGAAATTAAGGACGTCATGTTGGATCTCGGGTTAGATGTGAACATTCTACCCAAAAAGACCTGGGAAGCCTTAGGAAAACCAAGACTGACATATTCCCCAATTCAGTTAAGAATGGAAAACCAATACTATAACTTTCCCATAGGAATATTGGAGAATGTGGAAATTGATGTAGCAAGAGTAAAAACAATGGCTGACTTTGAAGTCATTGAGATCATGGGAGACAAGGACCCCTACCCTGCGTTACTTGGCATCAATTGGGCCTACGACAAATATGTAGTAATTGACCTAAATAAAGACACCATGACTTTTGAAGCTGAGGGAATCAAGGTAGTTCAACCTTTGGACCCATATGTAGGACCCAGGTACGCAGAACCAACAAACAATAGTATGAAAGGAGAAGACCTAGACCAGTTGTACACAATAGCAGATGGGACAAGAAACGATTATATAAACCCAATTGCGGATGGATCAGTAAGATGGAGAAGTATACAATCAACAGACGAACATTCAGAACTGGCTTTTGATAGTTGGCAACAAGGTTCATACAAAATATTCTCAAGAAGATGCGCAACTGTTAGAATGACCAGATGGATTGGGACCGAGGTTAGGAGACACCTAGTATATGACGACACTGTAGATCTAGACAACTTTTTGCAGCATATGGAAGAAACTGTTGGATAAGATCAAAGAATCTCGGTACTATATGTAGCTTTTTAGAACACCCCTGCCAGATGGTGGGCCACAAACAAAGGTGCACTCAAAACTTGGGACGAGGTGAAGCAAGCTATCCAGTAAAGGTTCGGGCACAAAGAGCAACTGGAATCAGAAACACAGATGGATCTCCAAGTTGCACAACCATTCAATGGAGAATCAGACCCTAGAATACACATTCAACAATGCGTGACATAGTGGCAGGTTGCGAAGATACCCTCTCACCTCTGGATTTAGGTATTTCCCCACTCTCTAGGCCCAATCCTGAAATCTTGGTTCATACATGAGGAAACCAGAAGACAGACTAGTGATTGGAAAACACTGGCATCTCAATTTTGCAAAGACTTCTCCTTTACAAGTAAGTACCCTGAGCTTGAACTAGTCCCGCAAAAGATTAAAGAACTTATTTTAA
This sequence comes from Picea mariana, assembly GCA_032191745.1. Classification (NCBI taxonomy): domain Eukaryota; kingdom Viridiplantae; phylum Streptophyta; class Pinopsida; order Pinales; family Pinaceae; genus Picea; species Picea mariana. Next base: position 26,235 of record JASDQU010212733.1, read on the forward strand.
CAACCAATCGTGATAATAGATCAGACTTTGCAGTGTGTTCCAAGCATACCCAAGAACTTCAAACTAAACTCCACTTACCCTTGATAAAAAATACCATAGAATGCTATCAGATTAGCAAAGCTTCAGAAAACCTAGACGAATTAGAAGAACTGAGAAACCTAGCCATCAAAGAGACCAAGAGGAACAGAAAAATCCAAAACACCATACCTATCCAGACCGATAGCTCCTACAATCACCCATTAAAATTGTAGAGACTCAACATAGGGACCAAAGAGAAACCCAAAATAGCTTTGGTGGGCAATTACTAGGATGAGCAAACCAGTCAAGAAATACAAAGTTTACTACGGGAATACAAGGATTTGTTCCCAAATACTTTTTCAGAATTGAAGGGAATCAAAGGAGTTATGGGAGAAATAAAGATAGAGTTAAAACTAGGATCCAAGCCTGTCAAACACAGGCCATACCGTCTTAACCCGAGAGTAAAATAGAAAGTTAAGAAGGAATTTGATAAAATTCTAGAAGCCGGTCTCATTTTTCCTGTAGAAGAAGCATAATGGGTCAGCCCGATAGTTATTCAGAGAAAGAAAGACACTGAGGATATTAGAGCCTGTGTGGACTACAAAAGCCTCAACTCTTCTTGTGTGCACAACCCTTTCCCAACACCCTTCATTGATAAGGTCCTAGAACAGGTTGCGGGGAAGGAAGCATACTCATTTACAGATGGATTTTCAGGATACCATCAAGTTAGGATTGCTGAAGAGGACAAGAGGAAAACCACCTTCATTACTGAATGGGGATATTTTGCATACAATGTGATGCCATTTGGTTTAAAGAACGCCCCTGCAGTTTTCTCTAGGATTGTGATAGCAGCATTTAAGGAATTCATTCACAAATATATAGAATTCTATATGGATGATTGGACAATATATAGTCTGCTTAAGGAACATGTAGCACTGCTAAGACTAATGTTTGACAGATGCTGAGAGTTACAAATCTCATTAAATCTCAGAAAGTGTATCTTCTATGTGCCACATGGAAATTTGTTGGGCCACATAGTCTGCTGAGAAGGAGTATTGGTAGACCTAGCTAAAGTTGCGGTCATTATGAATATGCCGCCACTTACGATCATTAAATAGTTGCGCTTCACACTAGGACATACAAGCTACTATCGTAGGTTCATTCGAAGGTATGCTAACATTACTGCACCTTTGGAAAACCTCCTGAAAAATGCTGAAACGCTCCAATGGACTCCCGAATGTGACAAAGCATTTGAGACACTTAAGGAAAATCTCATTACAACACCAATCCTAATATTACCAAACTGGGATAAAGAATTTCATGTCCATGTAGATGCTTTAGGAATTGCTCTAGGAGATATCTTAGCACAGCCTGGAGATGGAGCTATTCATCACCCTATTTACTTTGTGAGTCAAAATCTATCGCAAGTAGAGCACAACTACACAACAACAGAACGAGAAGGGTTAGTAATGATCTACGCTTTACATAAATTTAGACATTATCTATTAGGATCTCATTTTAAATTCTTTACTGATCATTCAACACTAAAATACCTAGTTAACAAACCTGTGTTGGAAGGGAGAATTTGCAGATGGCTACTATTATTTCAGGATTTTCCCTTTAAAGTCATCATTAAAACAGGATGATGCAACGTTAGAATCGACCATCTATCTAGACTAGAGTCAGGAGAAAGCGGTGGAGCAGTCGATGACTAGCTCCCAGATGCAGATTTATTCAGGATTGAGGCCATACCAGAATACCTGGAGGACATAGCAATCTTTATCAACACAGGAGCATGCCTTGAAACATATTCCACAACCCAGAAACGCCATATGGTCGTCAGAGCAACAGATTATCAGCTGATTGCTGGGCAATTGTATAAACTAGGGCTAGACAACATCCTTAGACAATGTGTCCTAGATCAAGAAAGGTAGGATATACTCTGGGAATGCCATAGCGAAATTGTAGGAGGACATGTAGGAGGAAAGGAAACGGCACATAAAGTTCTATAGGTGATGTTTGTCAAATAATGGGAAATTTGTCATGCTGATATGAACTTCCATTACAACCCGTTAGAGAGTTACATGCATTTGAGAAATGGGTAGTTGACTTTGTTGGGCCAATCAACCCCATAGCTAAACATTTGAAGGCAAGGTACATCATTACTACAATCGACTACCTTACTCGTTGGGTAGAGGCAACAACGTTACAGGACTGTTCGACGGATACGACCACCAGGTTCATTTTTGAGAATATCATTACTTGCTTTGGATGTCCCAGGAGCCTAACCAACGATCAGGGAACTCACTTCATTAGCATCACTATAGCAACACTTACTGTAGAATTTTGATTCAATATCACAAGAGAAATTCATACCACCCACAGGCCAATGGAACAATCGAAGCCTTCAACAAAATCCTATAAAAGGGACTAACAAAAGTCTATTGCGCAAACCGAGAGGAATGGGATGATAGAGTTCCAGCGGTATTATGGGCCTACAAAACAACCATGAAGAAACTCCATAGATACACACCCTTCTAGGTTGTTTACAGAAAAGAGGCATTGGTGCCTGCAAAGTTCATCACCCCAAGCCTGTATATTTCACAAGCCACACGTACGATGGATGAAGAATCAGTGGTGCAGAGACTTTCGGAACTGCAAGAACTCGAAGAAACCAGATTTCTGGCAGACTTCAATCAGTCAGTTGAAAAGGTAAGACAGAAAGCTTGGCATGACCGCCACATTAAAACCAAGGTATTTATACAAGGGGACAAGGTGTTACTCTATGAAAGCCGATACCAGAAGCATCCTCGCAAGCTGCGTATGCACTAGTTGGAACCCTTCATAGTTGCGAAGATCTGACCACCAAGAGCAGTTCGACTCGTGCAACTAGATGGTGTGCTACGACTGGGATGGGTGAATGGCACTCGCCTAAAGCCCTAGCTCTCCCGAAACTGAGAAGAAGTGTAGTCACTCCAATCCGACAGAGCTTGTACAATAGTTAGATTTGAGTTTTGGTTTTCTTTCTAAAAATTTTGTAAATTTTGTTAATAATGTCCATGTGCGTAGTGTTACGCCATAACACATAGTTCAATTGTGTTGTTTTAGTGTTGGTTGATATAGAGATGACGACACAGCAGTACAGAACCTGAAGTATGATAGGTCCACTAATGACAGTCATAAAAAATGATGGGGACAACCTTTGTGGTTGAAGGGGCCATGCACCCAAATCCAATCTGAGTTAAAGGCCACGCACACCTAGTCTAATCACACCCTTTATCACCAGAACAATACCCTGACTGTCGCCCATTAAGCCATAAAGCTGCATTATGCCAAGATGCCCTCAAACTTTACACTGGGGCACCTACTGGTCAAACAGAAAGGCCTCAATTTGGCCACATCCCTATTCCACTCAGACTAGTAAATACCAAAATCCCCTAATCAGATTTACCTTGATTAAACCGTCCCGCTGGACAACTCACACCCTGTTGCATCGATACGGTCATGATGACACGTAGTTATTGCTAAAACTCACCCGTTAAGCCATCCATAAGAAACTCAGAACTCAGCCGAGAAAGTATTGTTTCTAAAACAAGCATAGCTATTTCCGAACTCAACCGTGCAAACCAGTTAGGACCATTGCCAAAAATGAAAACAGAGCCTTAGTTCTAAAAATTACCATAGACACGCTCATACCAAGAGAAACAACCAGCCAGAGCACCATGACTAAAGAAGCAATACCAGACAAGATCTATGACCCCCGGGTTGAGATTATAAGTGATATCAAGGGGAAGACAAAACAGGTCAAGCTACTCGACCTTGACCTCACGGATTCAACCTTGTTTCCACAGATGCACCCAGACGTTTTTTGGCAGCTAGCGCTGGATGGAACATGATATATTCACTTTATGTCGAAAAAGGAGTTCATCAACCTATTCAACTCCACCATCATGAACTTGAGAGACTTACCAGTCTTTGGCACCACCGATGAAATTGCACGATGCACGAAGTTCTTGATAAGCAGAGTGCATGACAAAAGCCTATGGTTGGATAATAGATATCCACTCCATGCACAAGATATCCAACAACTTACTGGACTATCCTTTGAAGGAGAGGATGTGTCTAAGGGATTTCAGGGACCCGGTAAGCATGGGAAGAAGAAATGAGAGCTCAACCTTTACGAGAAGTTCAATACCAAGAGAGGAGGATGCACAACAGTCATTGAGCCAATAATGCCCGAAACAGTCCAGATCGGCTGCTATGTCATAGCCAGCAAGGTTATGAGGTCCTATTATAAGGGAGAATGCACTTTAGATGTGCTATCAGTTGCCAACTTCTACAATCAGGGAGCAGTATTCAACTGTTGTAGCTTCTTGCTGGAGGAACTACTCAAATCTTGTGAGGAGGCACAAGAGAAAGGAGGCACCTTTACCTATGGATACCTACTTGTGGTATTCACGATGCTTAAATGGCAGTCACTGGTGGGAAGACAACCAACAATACCAGATAAAGGGTGCCTGGCGAAAATGTTTAGGCCATGGTAAGCCAGACCAGACTCGTAGAACAAAACACTCAACAACACAGCATTCGCCAAATGGTATAATGCTATGATAGACACAACACAATGGTCGCGCATCCCGCAGGAGATCCTCAATAACTATTGGATTACTGAGAGGGGGGGTGAATCAGTAATAACGTAATTATAATCCTTTTTCTTCAAATGTTATATCAATGTAGAATTATTATCTAATAATGAGCAGTAATAAATAAACAA
>JASDQU010212734.1:0-11697 GCA_032191745.1 Picea mariana
TCAGGCCTGACCAGCGCGAGGGAAATCGTGCCACACGCAACCTCGCAAGAGGATAAGGCGTGGGGGAGAAGCAATTGGGGGGGACGACGCGAGGGGAGAAAGAGAACTCTGGCAATATGCAGAGTGGGTGATAGCAAAGAGGAAGGAGAGTAACCTTCGCTCCTGGTCACTGGCAAATAGAGACGCAGTCTCACAGCATCGTGGTCTCATCTCGGGGGTGGCTAGTGGTAAATCTGTTGGGAGTCGTTGAGCCTACGGTTGGGTGGAAACGAGCACCCCTCTCAGCAGTTGCATAACCCCTGGTGTTACTTTATGATAAGTGTTTTGCCTTTGGCATCTTGAAATATATGTATTCTGATAATTATGCTCATAAGCTATGAAATTGTGAATAATTTCAGTATAAGAATGTATGTATGATGTTTTGATCAGTACTGGTAGTTGTATGTTTATAATGGAAAGAATACACGTGGCTTATGTTCTCTTAAATTTTTATTTACATGCATACTGATCTAATTCAGACTTCACGCCTGGTTCTCGGGAGAGAGATTCCCTTATCTGCCTCAGATAGTACCCTGCGTAAACCTCCCCATAGAGATACCCTTCTCGAAAAGCCCATCAAAGAACCTAGAAAAAGGCCGTGAAGGCGCAAGGCCTTAAGAAATCCCTGATAAGTATCGAATCGATGGACGAGATCCCATCGGGAGATCGATGGTCCCTCATGGCCGTCAAATCAGAAGAAGAAACTGGAGTGTTAAGCGCCTTAACCCTGAATAGGTGTTGATCGACGAACGAGATCCCGTCGGGAAATCTGTGGTCACCCATGATCGTTAGATTGGTAGGAGAAAGTAGGGGGTTAAATGCCTTACCACTTTGTCTTTCTGTGTCTTCATGGGTAGCGAAGATATCGGGATCGTAGATCCCCAAGGTCCATGAGAACATCTGGACTGTTGATTTTTCCCCGTCCAGAAAGTCATGGGAGAATGCACAAGTTAGGAACCTGTCTAAGTCGTCATATCTCGACTGAAAAACCCGACAGTTGTTGGATCTGTCAGGAGATACTCGAGGGTTAAACCCCCAATGAATAAGGGCAAAAGCCCCGAAATAGATCTGGATTGACCGATCAAAGGAGGCCACGTGTCGTGAGATCTCCTATTTTGGGAAATTGGGAGTCGGGAATTCGGGAGTTCTGGTGACGAAAGATCGGGGCTTTCCATGGTAGAAACCCCGAAATATATTTGGGTCATCCGATTAAAGGAGGCCACATGTCGTGAGATCTCCCATTTCGGGAAATCGGGAGTCGGGAACTCTGGAGTTCTGGTGACGAGAGATCGGGATGTTCCATGGTTGAAACCCCGAAGCAGTCGTAGACCGACCGATTTTGGGAGGCTACGTGTCAAGAGATTACCCGTTTCAAGAAATCGGGGATTGAGGATTCGGGAGTTCCATTGACAAGAGGTCGGGCTCTCGCCTTGATAAATCCCGACGGAAGAGAGAGTGTGGTCATGTGGGAAGAGGTCATATTGACCAAGGCATAACCCAAGGGGCTAATCACCGATTTAGGCTTGTTTGGAACTTCGGCGTTTCGGCACTCAGGATACCGAAGGGCATGTTCCCTCGTGCTCTCAAACCCCGAAATCCAGACTTATAAATATCGAGATGTTAGCATGTGGTTAAGTCTCGATGAACGGACAAGATTCTTTCGGAGGATCTCAGGGTCTATAATGACCGTCAGATGTGAGGAAGAGATGTCAACTTTAAGTTGGGGCGTGAATGCGCCTTAGGTAAGTGGCAAGTAGATCTGGACGGCCAAAGTCCACCCGCCTAGATCTACGGCTGAGGCTTCATTCTGGATCCCCCTTGTTGTTCTACCTTTAGCGGTGAGGGGGGGGTCCGGAATCGAACATGCAACTTTGGAATGGTCAGGATTTATTCACCTCGATCAACGACATTCAGGCGAATTCCAGACCCCCCTTGCCATTCTGCCTTTAATGGGGGGGGTCTGGAATAGTGTGGCATGTGAAGTGGGACCTGTCTCCTGTCACGTCGCCCACCATGTCGTGTTTCCCCTCTCGCCACCTGTACTCCACTCAACCGCGCAGCAGGGTCATTCTTAATGGCCATTTGCTAACACTGAAGGGATTCGTCCCTATTGGCCAATCACTAACCCTGCTGGGGTTCGGCAGTTGCAGAGTCGAACGATTCGACATCCCTGTAGCGTCGAGGCGCTAAATACAAAGAGGCGCCATGATTATTTGACCTGTGATCATGACCCGCGATCACATGGGAGCAGAGAGAGAGAAAGAGATAGCTTACGCAGGGCTCCGTAGATATTTCGGGGGCTCTGATTCTACAGAAATCAACGAAAATTTGATTATGGTAGTGGGTGTGTTACAATGACACTTGTATCACCACAGAATAATTATATTAACTGCAAGAGGACAAATGGAACAGCCATGTTAAAATCAGCTGACCATGACTCCATGAGTGGGGAACAAGTTGGAACTGCCCCTGGGCTGATGATTACAAGTGGCAAATCAGAGATTTGGCCACTGGCAGCCACTGAAAATCAGGGATGAAGAAAAGCTGCGAAAATCCCCAAAGGAGGGAAAAGACCTGGGCAAAAATGGATAAATAGCATATGCAAGGAGGCAGGACGCTACCAAGTATGCGAGGAAAGGATTCCTAAGCTCTCTTGCTATTATGAACACTGTGGATTGAGTGTGAGGCAATAGGAGCTTGCTGAAACAGAATTGTCTTGCTATTATGAACACTGTTGAGTAAGTGTGAGGCAAGAGGAGAACTATTGGAATTGAAGGACACTGTTGAGGAGGAGTTTCCAAGTTCGTCCTCATGGATTCATGGTTAAGCTAGGGGGTGAATCAGGCAAGTAGATTTGGCTTCCCTGTTCTATGGTTGGGAGGAACGTGGTCATTCCCTTTGTCTTCCCGCGGATTGGATTCAGATATGCTAATCTATCCCTTTTTATTATGAATGGTTATATTTTCATCCGATGTCATGTATCCTGTAAATCTGAACTAGAATAGTTTCCATTCTCTATTGAATGTTTTGATATCTGATGCATTGTATTTGATTAAAAAACGGAACTGCAACGATTCCTCTTCTTTGTTTACGTTCGTTATGAGAAATTTATGTGAAGGAAATCCGTATATATATATATATATATATAGTTGTAATTCGTCTGATGGAATGATATTCTTAATTATGTATTTTCATAGACGCACAGATCTAGTACTGTTGGTGTTTAATGCATTGATTTAAAAGAGGCTCTGAGTGGATATTATAGAATTTACCCTATACAGAGAATTTTATCCTTTGTGTCCCTCTGTGCGTGTAAATTTCCTAAGTCCTTAGGCATTCGGAATTCTGTGAAGTAAAGGTATATCGTATCCTTCTACACCCTCGGTCTCCCAGAAACAAAAGTAAGATTTCTCCCAAAAAATGAAGTTTGAGAATACCCGCAAATGTTAAAGACCAAGGAGTGATGAAACTAGTGTGAAGAGTTACAGTAGGAGCTCTCTCTCCCTTTGCGTTTGTTTTTATTTCCTTAACTTTTTTACAAGAACACTTAGTCCAACTTCCCTTTCGCCTTTTGGAGGTTCATGTATATTGATGGATGGATTCTAAACTCACGAAGTTCTGAATCCCGAAACCCCGAAGCTTCCACTTTTCACTTTTTGGTTTTTCTTTTTCTTTTGTGTTTATGCACCATGTGTTCGTAAATCCCAAAGTAGCAGGTCCCACTTTACCTTTTCGTAACCTCGGGAAATGACTTGCGCGGTTGTTGACATTTGAAACCCCGAAACCCCGAGTTCTGAAATCCTGAAATTTCGGGCCCCACCTTACCTTTTCGGAGCTTTGGGATATGTTTGCGTTGTTGTTTGACATTTGAAACCCCGAGTTCCGAAATCCCAAAATTATGGGTCCCACCTTTCCTCTTTTTCACTTTTCGTGATTTCGGAAGTTCTGGTGTGTAAAGGCTTGGCATTTGAAGTCACGGGATTCTAAATCCTGAAATCCCGAAGGGGTTCCCACCTTTCCTCTTTTTCACTTTTCGTGATTTTGCAAGTTCTGGTGTGTAAAGGCTTGGCATTTGAAGTCACAGGATTCTGAATCCCGAAATTCCGAAGGGGGTCCCACCTTTCCTCTTTTTCAATTTTCACGATTTCGGAAGTTCTGGTATGTAAATGCTCGGCGTTTGAAGTCACAGGATTCTGAATCCTGAAATCCCGAAGGGGGTCCCGCCTTTCCTCTTTTTCACTTTTTCCGATTTCGGGAGTTCTGGGGTGTAGAGGTTAGGCTTTGAATTCACGAAACTCCGAACCTCGAAACCTCGAAAGGTGGGTCCCACTCGTCCCTTTTCTCTTTTTTCAAGTTGTTGTGAGTTGATGTTCGAGTATTGAAACTCGCGAAGTCCAAAACCCTCGAAAAACCTCGAAATGCGGGTCCCACCTGTTCCTTTCGCATTTCCAAGATTCCTCATCCAACGGTTGCTACCCTCCTAAGCTTGGGAAGGATCATCCTTAACATCAGCGTAGAACTTTATGATCCGACGGTTCAAGGGATTTCGGTACCTTCCCGATGAATTTTCCACCGTTCGTTCCTCTAAAGACATCTGATCGTTACCCTCCTAATTTTTGATAGATCATCCTTCACTTCCACACTGATCTATGGGATCTAATGATCCACTAGATTTCGGTCCTTTTCCCAACAATTTTTATCACTGTTCGTTCTCCTCAAGATATCTGGCGAGGAAGTTTTGGCGTTTTTCCACTGGATCTCGACCCCTGCGAGACGATGTTGCTCTCAGCCTCACTCTGAACACTTCAGGGTGATATCCTTTTCTCTCTCTGAACAACAGAGGCTCCTTCAAGCTAAGTTCGTATTGCCCTCTTACTTTGAGTATGCTGGAAGGGTGCAGGGAATAAGGAAAGGAACAAAATCATGGAGGGACTTTTTCTTTTTACCCACAGAAACTTCTATTCGAAGTAGATTAGATGGGTGTAATAATACCCTTACGGTCAGAATTGAATCATTCCTATTTTTTTTTACATTATAAGCTTAAAATGAAATTGATTTATGCCATGGGAATAAAAAAAAATTATGGTGATTTTTGAGGTTCATTACATATGGTATCAAAGCAAAAGTTACAACACTGGGCCTGAACAGGGCAACATTAATTTCTTAGTATATATATTCTGATCTATGAGAAAACTAACAAACCTTGTGAATTGCAAACGGAAAGCTTTTATGTTTTGTGTTAAATAATGGCAGCTCAAGAAGGTGCAGAAATCAGGATGGAAGAGAATCCGCAACAAGGACCTCCCGGAGATCTGAGACAAAACAGTGATGGAAGCTCACCAACGGAGGTGTTGGAAACAATGAAAAACCTTATAGTTGAACTACAGGTTTTCAAGGCCGACAATGAAAAATTAAAGAAGGCACAGTAGGAAAAGCAAGAGATAAATGAAGTCTTGTTGCGTAGTATAGTAACCAAGAGAAGCCCAAAAGATGATAACCATGAGGAAGAGGTCAGCAAAAGGGCCTCCAAGAATTCTGGTGCAAAAACAGAAAAAGGAGATAGTTCGTCTGAAGAGACACCTTTAGCTGAAGACAAAACCATACCAAACAAGAAAAGAAAACAAACAGACGACCTTGAAGGAGAATTTAAAAAGATTAAACCAACTACTTTTGATGGAGAGTCTAGGACAGGAGAAGAAGCCGAGGCATGGTTGTTGGACATCAAAAAATACTTCCAAATCTACAACTATTCCAGCAACATGAAGGTCAGAATGGCCATCTACAATCTGAAGGGAAAGGCCAGCATTTGGTGGCAGGACCTGAAATTGGCCAAGGGCCTAAAGAAGAAACAGTTGGAATGGTCCGACTTCAAGAAGTATTTTAAGAAACAATACCTTTCTGAGAGCTATTATGAAAAGAAGACGAAAAAATTTTATGAATTATGACTTGGACAAATGACGATGGATGACCTTATAAATAAATTTCTGGAACTACTAAGGTTCATACCATACATCCGGGAGGATAAGGTAAAAATCCAGCAATTCTTAAGTCGTTTACAACGGTCCTACAGGAACAGAATTGAGTTTGACAACCCCAAATCCTTGAGTGAGTCATTCAGAAAGGCATGAATGTGCTATGACCAGTATAAACAGTGGGTAGAGTTTCCCAAGACCTGGAAGGATAAGAAAAAAGATGGAATAAACCAGCGGAAGAAGAGATACCAGCCAGCTCCTTATCAGAATGCAGCAAAGGGTTTCCCAAGGAAGGATTTTCACTCCAATCATCTGAATATGCAAGGTAGCGGTAAAACGATAAACCTTGGAATGAAGAAGTTTGGGGACAACTCCCGTGAGCCATTAAAGTGTTGGGAGTGTGGAGAACCTCATCTAAGGAGGAACTATCCACGTTTAATTGCAACAAACAGAACTGTTGTTCATAATTTGCAGGAAGCCTCGATAGTGGGTGACATGGGCAGAAGTCTACATCAGATAAATGCAGTCATAGATGGTCGACAAGCTGACCACCAGTCCTCAGTGGTAGAGATTGAAGGTAAAATCCGTGACACTTGAATTTCTATTTTAATTGACCCTAGAGCTACGTTAAGTTGTATTACTCCCGATGTAGTAGAGTCGAATAAACTTAAGAAACAAAAGCATGAAAAACCTTGGCTTGTACAACTAGCAACAGGGACTAAAAGAAAAGTAGTTAACTTTATTTCTAATCTTGAGTTCAGTTTAGATGGTCAAAAGATAAGGACCAATCTGAACATCCTACCATTAGGGTCTTATGATATGATTATTGGGATGGACTGGTTGGAACAACACAAAGCAGTACTAGATTGTTATACAAAGATACTTAGCTATAAAGATAATTTTGGCACTGTTAGAACAGCCCAAGGCATACCAAAACCTGTGTCAGTCAGACAAGTCTCAATGATGCAATTCAAGAAATGTATTAGAAAGGGATGTAAAGTTTATGCCATCCAAGTAACAAATCTATTAGAAAAAGAAGATAAGCCCAAGTTAGAAGACTTTGTTGTCCTACGTGAATTCAAAGACATGTTTGTTGATGAGATACCAGAATTGCCTCCTAGGAGAGAAATAGATTTCTCCATAGACTTACTACCTGGATCAGCCCCTATCTCAAAAGCACTCTACCGAATGAGTCTACCAGAACTGACAGAATTAAAAATACAATTACAGGAATTGTTGGATAAAGAGTATATCAGACCAAGTGTCTCGCCATGGGGAGCACCAATCCTCTTTGTGAAAAAGAAAGACGGTACTCTAAGACTATGTATCGATTATAGACAACTGAACAAAGTGACCATTAAGAACAAATACCCCTTACCACGGATAAATGATCTGTTCGATCAAGTTGGTGGGGCCAACATCTTCTCAAAATTGGATTTACGATCTGGATATCATCAAGTTAGGATAAAGGACCAGGACATAAACAAAACAGCTTTTCGAACAAGATACGGACACTACGAGTTTGTAGTCATACCTTTCGGACTCACTAATGCACCAGCCACGTTTATGTGCTTGATGAATAGCATTTTTAGCAAGTACTTAGACAAGTTCGTGGTAGTATTTATCAACGATATTCTATTCTATTCTAAAACGGAGGAGGAACATGATGAACACTTACGAATAGTTCTGCAAACACTAAGAAAACACAAACTATACGCAAAATTCGAAAAGTGTGATTTCTATCAAAAAGAAATACAATATTTAGGACATGTCATTTCCTCGGATGGTATTGTCATGGACCCGGAAAAGATAAAAGCCATTATGGAATGGACAGTACCTAAGGATGTGGCAGATATCCGGTCATTCATGGGAATCACCGGATATTATCGCAGATTTATAGAAGGGTTCTCCAAGACAGTCTACCCTATCACGTCATTACAAAAGAAAGGGACCAAGTTTAACTGGTCGCAAAAGTGTCAAGACAGTTTTAACAAGCTAAAAGAATTATTGACATCAGCGCTCATCTTGAAGGTAGCAGACCCAGATAAAGACTTCACAGTATGCGTTGATGCAAGTAAAGAGGGGCTAGGCAGTGTTCTAACTCGGGAAGGGCACGTGATTTGTTATGAATCCCAGAAATTAAAGGAACACGAGTGAAATTACGTCACTCATGACTTAGAATTGGCAGCAGTAATACATGCCTTAAAAATGTGGCGACACTATATCATGGGCAGAAAATTCTTACTATTGACAGATAATAGCGGAGTGAAATATCTGTTTAACCAACCAGACCTTAATGCGAGACAAGCAAGGTGGCTAGCCTTCTTGAGAAAATTTGACTTCAAAGTTAGACATATCAAGGGTAAGGAAAATAAAGTAGCAGATGCTTTAAGCCGCAGAATCCATGGGTTATTTGAGATAAATATCAACAGAGCATAAAGTGATATGGAACAAAGAATAAGAACGGCAGGTGTTAATGACGAAAATTACACTAAGATGATGGCAGAATTGCAAAATAGTGTCACAAACTCAGATGAACTGGATATAAGTATCGACAAGGAGGGACTATTAAGATTTAAAAACAAACTTTACGTACCAGATTCAGCAGAGCTAAAATTAACTATTTTAGACGAAGTGCATAAGAAACCATACTTTGGCCATCCAGGTTACCAGAAAACAATAACAGCACTCAGAAAACTATTTTACTCGCCTAATATGAAGGGAGAAATAGCAGAGTACTTGGCTAGGTGCCAAGATTGCTAGCAGGTTAAGGCTGAACACGAGTTTCCTGCCGGCCTATTACAGTCATTACCAGTACCAGAATGGAAATGGGAGACCATCTCACTAGACTTTATCACGGGTTTGCCTAAAACTCAGAAACCGAATGATTCTATCATGGTTGTAATCGATAAACTTAGTAAGTCTGCACACTTTATTCCTATAAAGTCTACTTTTAAAGCTATTAACATTGTTGAAATATTCATGAAAGAAATTTTTAGACTGCATGGTATTCCTAAAATGGTGATTTCAGATAGAGACGTAAAATTCACATCCGCTTTTTGGNTATCATCCACAAACAGATGGACAAACCGAAAGGACAAACCAAATCATAGAATATATTCTCCACATGTATGTAAGAACAAAACCAAACAAGTGGGAAGACTACCTACACTTGGTGGAATTTGCATATAACAATGGGTACCAAACTTCAGCTAAGTTGAGCCATTTTGAAATACTGTACGGCAGAAAGTGTACAACTCCGATTAGCTGGGATAACCTGGCTGACAGACTCGTGGTTGGACCAGAGATGCTCCAAGAAATGGAGAACATGGTAAAGAAAGTACAACAGAACTTGAAAGAAGCACAGGACAGACAGAAGAGCTATGCGGATCAGAAAAGAAGACACTTGGAATTTCAAGTGGGAGACCATGTTTATTTGAAGGTCAAAGCCCGAAAAATATCGCTGAAGTTGGGGAACTGTGCCAAGCTGGCACCCAGGTTTTGTGGGCCCTTCGAGATACTAACTCGAATTGGACCCATAGCATATCAGCTTGCACTTCTAGCTAATCTAAGAATTCATAATGTATTTCATGTTTCTTTGTTAAAAAAGTATATTCATGACCCTACTCATATGATTGATTGGAACTTGGTGCAGGTGGAACCCAAGGGCGAGTTCCAGGTGGAACCCCTGTGCATTCCAGACTGAAGAGAAGTAACACTTCGGAACAGAGCCATCGCTCAGGTAAAGGTGCAATGGAAGCACTTTAGCCCTGAGGAGACCACTTGGGAATTGGAGGGAGATTTGCAGAAATATCATCCAATCCTGTTCCAGGAAAGGAACGAACACTGAGGACAGTGTTTTACTGAAGGGGGAAAGGATGTGACATCCCCCAAAAATAAATATTTTTATGTGCTGGAAATTTATTTCCATTTTTGGCAAATTCGAATCTGGAAAATTTTTGCCATTTATGGCAATTCTGAATTTCGAATTTAATAATTGTATTTAATTATTGTGATTGTTGGGTAGAGATCTATTTGGACCCAACTAACTATTTGACTATGACACTTGTATCACAACAAAATAATTATATTAACTCCAGGAGGACAAATGGAACAGTCATGTTAAAATCAGCTAACTATGACTCCATAGTGGGGAACAAGTTGGAACTGCCCCTGGGCTAATGATTACAAGTGGAAAATCATAGATTTGGCCACTGGCAGCCCCTGAAAATCAGGGATTAAGAAAAGCTGAGAAAATCACCGAAGGAGGGAAAAGACCTGGGCAAAAATGGATAAATAGCATATGCGAGGAGGCAAGACGTTGCCAAGTATGCGGGGAAAGGATTCTTGAGTTCTCTTGTTGTTATGAACACTGGGGATTGAGTGTGAGGCAAGAGGAGCTTGCTAAAAAAGAATTGTCTTGATGTTATGAACATTGTTGAGTAAGTGTGAGGCAAGAGGAGAACTATTGGAATTGAAGGACACTGTTGAGGAGGAGTTTCCAAGTTCGCCCTCATGGATTCATGGTCAAGCTAGGGGGTGAATCAGGCAAGTAGATTTGGCTGCCTTGTTCTACGGTTGGGAGGAACGTGTTCGTTCCCTTTGTCTTCCCGCGGATTGGATTCATGTATGTTGATCTATCCCTTTTTATTATGAATGGCTATATTTTCATCCGATGTCATGTATCCTGTAAATCTGAACTAGAATAGTTTCTATTCCCTGTTGAATGTTTTGATATCTAATGCATTGTATTTGATTATAAAATGAAACTGCAATGATTCCTCTTCTTTGTTTATGTTCTTTATGAGAAATTTAAGTGAAGGAAATCCGTATATATACATATATAGTTGTAATTCGTCTGATGGAATGATATTCTTAATTATGTATTTTCATAGACGCACAGATCTAGTACTGTTGACGTTTAATGCATTGATTTAAAAGAGGCTCTGAGTGGATATTATAGAATTTACCCTATACAGAGAATTTTATCCTTTGTGTCTCTCTGTGTGTGTAAATTTCCTAAGTCCTTAGGCGTTCAGAATTTTGTGAAGTAAAGGTATATCGTATCCTTCTACACCCTCAGTCTCCCAGAAACAAAAGTAAGATTTCTCCCAAAAAACGAAGTTTGAGAATACCTGCAAAGGTTAAAGACCAAGGAGTGATGAAACTAGTGTGAAGAGTTACAGTAGGAGCTCTCTCTCCCTTTGCGTTTGTTTTTATTTCCTTAACTTTTTGATAGGAACACTTAGACCAACTTCTGTTAAGAACCAAACATCAATATAGCATAGAAAAACCTCAGGAAAAGTACTCAATGCCTTGAAAAAGAGATAATTTCAGATAATAAGCCTCTTCGAGGGAGCAACCTCCTTTTACCCCACTTAAATGTTCAAGTACAAGATGATTCAAAATGAAAATGTTTCCTTGGCATATATAGGAGACTAGGAGGTATAATTACAACTAATGGCTTAAAGTCGACATAAATAAAATAACGTTACTAATATAATATGCCCCAATTAAGGGGTAATAAGCCAATATTAGGGCTTAACATGCCCCTCCCCTTGAGACAAGTGTTGTCCGCAACGCTTGAGTAACTCTGGATGCTTCTGTATAAAAGACTCATCTTCCCAAGTGGAATCTTCAGCCGGTAGTTTCCTCCATTTAATGAGATACTCTGAAATGGATCTAT
>JASDQU010212736.1:0-13576 GCA_032191745.1 Picea mariana
ACATCTTCTGTCTCAACATTCCGTCCTTATGCTTCAGCAATGTGAGTCTGACCACCTTCTTTATTCCTATCTAGACACTCATAAGATTTATGTCCATTTTTCCCACAGACAAAACATTTCACTTCACCTCCTTGGCCTCTTCCTCTTCCTCTAGCTTGAGGAAAAGTATTTCTATCATCATACTACCCTCTCTGTGAGCTTCCTCCTCTCTCATGCTGAGTTTGAGGTTTCTTCCCCTCTTCTTGAGGTTTCTGAGTTCTATCCTGGGCAATTGTTTTACCTCTGGCTTGACTTCTACCTTGGCCTCTTTGATCTTGCTTTCGGCTCAGCTTTTCTTCATCTTTCAGAGCCATATGATAAGCATCTTCTACATTCTGAATGATCATCATGCTCATCTCATCTTGGATGTCATATCACAGACCATTCATGTACCTGGCAACCTTTTCATCATCACTTTCCTGATGACCTGCTCAGATGTTTATCTTGTAGAACTCTTCAGTGTATTCTTTCACTGACATCAGCTTCTGTCTCAAATTCTACATCCTCCGAAACAGAGTAATTTGATAATCCTTTGGTATGAATTTGGCTTTTATCTTTGCAACCATTCTATTGCAACTCTTGATTTTTTGCTTGCCTTTGCAGTATCTGTCAGCCTGTAGTTCATCCCACCATAGTGCTGCATGCCCTTTAAGTCTTGTGACAATATCTTTGACCTTCCTATCTTCCTTGACATCTTCATAGTCGAAGTATTTATCCATGGCTCTAATCCAGTCTAGAAGCTCTTCAACATCCAAGTTTCCCTCATACATGGGAATCTCCATTTTTTCTCTAGCACTTATCCTTGCAACAGCCCTGAATAGGCATTCATCTGCAACATATTCAACTATGACTTCTTCTCCAGGTCCAAGTTTGTTTTCACTGTCAGCCTCACTGATATCCCCAGTGTTGACTATGCACCTTTGTGCTGTCTCCATGGCATCAAGCCTGACACGTATTTTGTGCATTTCCCTTTCCATTGCTAGATCAGGCATTGGTTTGTCTCTTATTCTCGACGACATGGCTAAGAATTTTCCTCTTTTCTCTACTACAGAAAACAAAGAACTTTTTCTGGGCTCTGATACCAAATGGTGCAAACCCCCAAACCCTCAGGTCCAAGGTCCATGCAAGATCGTTCTAATCTACCCTTGAGTCTAATTGACTCTTTGATTTCCCCTTGGGGAAGATCTCATACACTCACGGTGTATCCACAGGTCCTTATGAATTGTGCCTGCATGAAAAAACACCACACGCCAACCCAAGTATCCTTGATCACAATAGCGTCGTGCCCTTCAGTAAACCGAGGCTTTTGGTTTCATGATTTCGCAATCCTTGTTGTCGATTTTCTCGACCCTCTACTTGCCGAAACCCGAAATGTCAAACTTTGATGCGCTCAGCAAAGGTTGACTTCCCAATGGACTTATTACTTCATCGGAGTTTCGGACTTCGCGACTTCGCGAATCCAGATGCAAGACCCCCCGTCCTTTGACCTCTGAACCCAAAACAATCAACAAGGTTTGACTTCGTCGATTGATGAAGACACACCACCTGTCACCCTTGCGGTCCCCACCTGACATATGTGCCACGTATTCACACAGGCTCGCTCAATCCGATGATCCTCTTTATTTCGGGCTTCCGAGTATCGAGAGTTCAAAACTCTTGACCCCAAATGCTGCCTCCTTTATTTTTCGATGCTTGAAGTGTTGAAATCTTGAACTCTATACCAATTCCTATCGTAACTCACGGCTTTGGGACTTTTGTTCCACTGTGCTCAGCTTCTTCTCTACAGCTTTCTCTGCAGCTCTCTCTTCTTTTTTTTCTATGCTAATAATACAATACTTACAATGATACAATGGTGAGGGTGTCTATATTCATTTTTCCTCCTGCTCCTAAACTGTCTAATCGATTAATTCAAACCTACCTACTTTCATTAACTATGCATAAATGACTTAATGTTTTATAGATGAGAGCAATCGTTGAAGATCTGTTTACAACCTCCAAGATATAAATGCAAGTATTCCATCTTCCTAACTATTACATTAATATCCACTACCTTAAACTTTTGAAACATTTCAAAACGTGAAAAATGTGTGTTGCGCTTTCCAGCTGTCTTTTGCCTCCACGTTCGCTTGACTATTTACGATGCTCCTGCATCAGTTTCGTCCCTTTATTTTGAAGGGAAAATTTCTATCACAAATCCATTGCATTGCCTTTGGACAATATAACAAATACTTAACAACACAGTAGCACAAACTGAGGATAATAACTAGATATGGTGGATCTCCCATCAGATCTGATGGGGACCAAAAGTTCACAAGTCACAAAATCATAGAACCAGTGACTAGAAAACCTTGGAGGATGAAGGTTGAAGACAACCAACCAAAAATGATCACATGATCTCCTTAATTTTTTTGGGACACATACACAACTCGACAAACATCATACTTGAGCTTCTTCGCTCCTAAACTCTTCCAAAATGCTTTTGCAGTGCAACCATGCACCTCATTGTAAGTTGAATCTGCACTTTCCCATCTCCATGGGCCGATTATACTCTTCACGTCCAACAACTTGAAAAACGTGATGCTCGAGTTTTCGACATTAGGTTATCTCGGCTATTCTAGACTGTAGCTACCATCTGTTGATCAATCACTACCACATTTCTTTTCCTATCTATTGCATTAGTGTTTCAGTTCAGCTATTTAAATGTTAGGTTGATTTCCATCAAATAGATTTTTTTTTTAATGAATGTTGTGATAGAGAAATACTCCTAGTTGATTGTTAGAGAGATATTTCTTGGCATTTTGTGGAACAGAGGATGCTTTGTTTCCCTCTTTGATCTACAGTTGTAACAGAGGTACTCTATATCTCTTTTATTTCATAAATAAAGCATAGATAGTATTATTTAGAAACATAGTAGTTTTTCCTGAGTGTGAGGTCTATTGCTGTAGTTTTTGATTGATATTAAGTTTTCTATATTCTTCCATTTTTGTTAAGAAGTTTAATCAGGGTCTATATTTTTCCTGGGTGTGACTCTTGTGAGCACATAATTCCTTTTACTTAGATCCTTCATTTGGTATCAGAGCCAAGTTTGTGGTTGTTTGCAATTTGTGGTTGTTTGGGGCCAGAAGAAGGAGACAATGGCCCAAAATGGAAATTTAGTCCAGTACCAGATTCCTCTTTTCTGTGGGGAGAATTATGAGTATTGGAGTGTGAAGATGAGAACTTTGCTCATCTCACAAGATTTATGGATGCTTTTTTATGTAGGGTACACAGAGCTAGTTTATCAATCTATTTATAATGCATTATTAGTTGATCAAAAGATAGAATTGAAGGAGAATATGAAAAAGGATGCTAAGGATCTATTTCTTCTTCAAACGAGATTTGATATCTCTGTGTTTCCAAAAATTGCAGAATGTGGAATTTCCCATAATGCTTGGGAAACTTTGGAAAAAGCTTATAAAAGTTATGTCGAGGTAAAGGTGGTTAAACTCGAGATGTTGAGATAAGATTTTGAGTCTCTATCTATGAAAGAAAGTGAAAATGTTGAATTTGTTTATCACTGGAGTTCAGAATATTGTAAATGTTATTCATGCTCATGGTGAAATACTTGAAGATAGTAAGATTGTTAAAAAGGTTTTAAGAAGTCTTCCCAAAAAGTTTGATCCAATTACTATTTCTATAGAAGAGTCAAGGGATTTATCTCAGCTAACCCTTACTAATTTATTTGGTAGTCTTCAAGTTCATGAAGACATGTTGTAAAAGAATAAGGAACTTTTTGATCAGGATTTTCAAAGTAAGTTGATAGTTGATGAGAAGAAGAAGAAACTTTCAACTGCCATGACTGAAGCTTCTACTCCTTTTTTTAGAGGAGGTAAAGGTCGCGGCAGAGGTAGAGGAAGAGGTGGTCGAGGTAGAGGAAGAAGCAACAGCAGCTCTGGCAGAGGCATTTTTTAATGCAACTACTGTAATAAAGATGGTCACCTTGAAAGATATTTCTTTAAGAAGAAGAGAGACACCTCTCAAGCAAATTTCAACAAGGAAGAAGATGAAATCTCTCAAACTTTATTTCTTACAAGTAATTTCCTTGAAGCTAAAGATGATTTTACATGGTAATTAGATAGTGGTTGTTCAAATCATATGACTCGAAACAAAATTATGTTTGTAAAGTTACATGAGAGTGTGAAGGGAAAATTAAATTTTGGGAACGATAATGGAGTAGATATAACTCCTCAACAAAATGGTACAACAGAAAGGAGAAACAAAACAATTGTAGAGATGGCTAGATGTATGTTAAAAAAAAATTCTTTGCCAAACATATATTGGGCAGATGTAGTGCATTCAGTAGTATATATTCTCAATAGAAGTCCTACAAACATGGTAAATAACTCTACTCCTTATGAATCTTGGTTTTGTAGAAAGTTAATTGTTTCTCATTTGAAAACTTTTGGGTCTACATGTTATGTTCATATTCCTTATAAACTAAGACAAAATCTTGATGGAAAGCCTATAAAATGTATTTTTATTGGATACTTAGATGAAAGTAAGACTTATAGGTGTTATGATCCTCTTACTGATAAGCTTTCTGTAAGTAGAGATGTGATATTTGATGAAGGGGGACGTTATTTTAAGGATGAAAGTGAAGATAAATTGGTTACTCCACATACTGAGAATTTAATCCTTGATGATAATGACTCATCAAAGCATCCATCTACAGTGACAATTTCAGGTTCATCTACAAGAGTTTCTCCATCAAAGGCATCTTCATCTGGTTCATCAACAAGTTCTCAAGAAACATCTCCATCTAGTTCTCCTAGAAAAACCAGAAGTTTGAAGGAAATTTATGAGACATCAAGGTATGTTAATGATCATTTTGCTCTTGTTTCTTCTGCAAATGTTGAGCCTGTCAATTTTAAAGAAGTTTGTTTTGTTGAGCCATGGGTGCAAGCAATGGAGGATGAAATGTCTCAAATATAGAAAAATGACACATGGGATTTAGTTGAACTCCCTCATGGAAAATCTTCCATTCGAGTAAAGTGGATTTACAAGCTGAAATTTAATATTGATGGAAGCATTTCAAAACACAAGGCACGTTTAGTTACAAAGGGGTATATGCAACAAGAAGGCATCGACTATGAAAATAAATTTTCTCTTGTAGCAAGAATGGAAATTGTAAGAATTTTTTTTTCCATAGCATCTCAGTTAAAACTAATAGTTTATCAAATGGATGTTAAATCTTCTTTCTTAAATGGATATTTAAAGGAAGAAGTTTATGTTGAACAACCTCAAGGCTTTATTGTTGAAGGCAAAGAAAATAAGCTATATAGGCTTAAGAAGGCACTTTATGGTCTTAAAAAAGCTCTTAGAGCTTGGTACTCTAGGATTTATAAATACCTTCATGATCATGGTTTTGATAAGTGTTCTTATGAAAGTGCAGTCTACAAAAAGTTGATTGGATCAGATTTTATTAATCTCTACTTGTATGTAGATGAATTAATATTTATGGGTACCTCAATATCACTTGTGAAGGATTTTAAAAAAGAAATGAAATCAAAATTTGAGATGTCTGATTTGGGAGAAATGAAATATTTTCTGGGCATGAAAATCAGACAAACAGTTGAAGCTATATCTATTTGCCAAACCAAATATGTTGAAGACATGTTGAGGAGGTTTAACATGCAAAATTGTAAAGTTGTGAGTACTCCTCTTGTTGTTGGGAGAAAATTGATGAAAGAAGATGAATATTCTCTCTATGATGCCACTCTCTATAGATCCATGGTTGGTATCTTAATGTATCTGACCACTACTAGACCAGACATTATGTTTTTTGTAAGTCTGGTTGCTAGATTTTGGAATCAACCTCATGAATCTCATTGGCAAACAACTAAAAGAATACTCAGATATGTAAGTGGTACCATATTTTTTGGATTGTTTTATAATGCTACTAATAATTTCAATGTTGTAGCATACACAGATGTAGATTGGGTAGGTAGCTTGGATGATCACAAAAGTACTTCAGGATATGCTTTTATTTTTGGAGGAAATTGCGTCCCGGAGAAGCAAAAAGCAACCCATAGGTTCTCTTTCTACAGCTGAAGCGAAGTACATTGGAGAATCATCTACAAGCACTCAAGTCATTTGGATGGAAAGATTGTTAGAAGAATTGGGCATGGAAATTTGTAAACCTATTAAATTTTATTGTGACAATCAAAGCACAATCTCTATGACAAAGAATCTAGTTTTCCACATTGACATTCGCCATTACTTCATTAGAGAGCTTGTCCAACAAGAGTTTCTTTTTTTTGAATTTTGTAAATCTGAAGATCAGCTTGCAAACATTTTTACGAAGGCTCTTCCAAAGGATCGATTGGAGAAACTCAGATCACAGTTGGGAATCCTCAAACTTGACATCAAGGGGGAGATTGAAAATGCCTGAGTTTTCAACATTTAGTTATCTCAGTTGTTCAAGTTGTGTAACTGTAGCTGCCATCTATTGATCAATCACATTGCCACATTTATTTTCCTATCCGCCGCACTAGTATTTCAGTTCAACTATTTAAATAGTTTTTTTTTGAACGGATGTTGTGATAGAGAAAGACTCTTAATTGACTGTTAGAGAGATCTTTATTTACATTTGTAATAGAGGTACTCTATATCTCTTTTCTTTCACAAATAAAGCATAGATAGTATTATTCAGAAACATAGTAGTTTTTCTTGAGTGTGAGGTCTATTGCTTTAGTTTTTTATTGATATTCAGTTTTCTGTATTCTATCATTTTTGTTAAGAAGTTAAATCAAATTTTGTATTTTTCCTAGGTGTGACTCTTGTAAGCACATAATTCCTTTTATTCAGATCCTTCACGAGTTATAGAAGCTGTACGAATGCAAAACTTCCCTCCTTGTGATGTATGCCTTCAATACGACAAGACAACAGTGAGCCAGTTTCTTCTAGTTTTTCCCTTATAAATATATTCTTTGCACGTTGACTACGTCTCCCACACGCTTTTGCCCAAATGTGAAACTCTTTTTACCCTCTTCACACCCCAATTCAAACCACCCGGAGTGCACCATTCGAACAACTGAAGATAAACCCTTCGTGAATGACGCGGCCTGCAGCCAACAAATACTTAATCCCATAAATAAACAGATCGTTGAAAATACATGGAAGTTGAAACGAAATTGTATGTCTGATCAGTTGGTTACCTCTGGAAGATTTAGCCATGGATTTTTATCTTCCCTGTCATTGCTCTCAGCAATAGAGGCAGCCTAGGATGAACACGTTTTAAGAAACTGACCAGTTATATATATTGTCATGCAGAATGAATGAATATAAAACGTAATAAACAAAGAGAATGTTGCATACCCATTTTCCATTAATACTCCTGATTATGGCGATGCGAATATCTGATTGTCTGTTGTTGTTGATATGTACGGAATTGATCTGTATGTCTCCAAGTCAATTCATTAAGATATTTATGAAATGAATTATTCAAAATCATTAGAATAATATGAAAAAGTTTAGATTTTTAAAATAGTAAATATTATCTTTGGGGTGTAGAACAATTTGGGATAGAGTGTATCCTGAAAACATTTGTTCTAAACCTTTCAAAAAAAATAGTAATTAGCAATAACCACTTTATAAAAGTGGTTGATATATGCTCATCGATGTCATTTTCCACCTTTCCAAATTAATAGCGTCGAAAACATCTCTTCTAAACCTTTCAAAAAAAATAGTAATTAGCAATAACCACTTTATAAAAGTGGTTGATATATGCCCATCGACGCCATTTTCCACCTTTCCAAATTAATAGGGTCGATCAGCTTATATCAACCACTTTTATAAAGTGTTTGTTGCTAATTGACGACCAACTTCTGTGAAGGACAACTATTAATATATTCTTACATAACTAATATAATAATTAATTTTTACATGTGTAATGTAGACTCATAAGTATTGATACATTACATTAATGTATATTGTAAAGTATAAATTCATTAACAAAATAATACATTAATCACAAATATAATAATACACTAAATATAATAAAGTAATACATGTAATATAATAAACTAAAGACATTATTAAAGTAATAATAAAAAAATAATGTATCATGTTAATTAATTAATTAAGTAAGTAAGTAAATACAAGTAATACATGTAACATAATAAACAAAAAAAACATTATTAAAGTAATAATAAAAAAATAATGTATCATGTTAATTAATTAAGTAAGTAAATACATTTATAAAGGAAAACATGTTTCTATAAAATATTAATATATAGTATATTATTAATAAATTAATAAAATTTAAATGAATTGCTAAAATAATTATAAAGTAACACATTAGTAATGAAAAAATATATTAATAGTATATTTAAATAGGGCCCTAGTTGTTGAAGTTCCTATGATTTTTAACAATACTGTCCTAGTTGTTGAAGTTTTTATGACATAAAATGTTGCCCTAGTTTGTAGGATTTTTAACAATACTGCCCTAATTGTTGAAGTTTCTATGACAGAAAATAGGATGTTTTTTATGAGAATGGAATCAAATGTAACATGTTTGAAGGCCTTAGTTGATGTGTCTTGGCTTTGGCACAAAAGGCCAAGACACCTTAATTTTGGATCTCTTTCTATGCTGCAAAAGAAGAATTTAGTAAGAGGTTTATCCTCTTTCACAAATCCTGGTAACAAGTTATGTGAAGGTTGTGTAATAGGGAAGCAACACAGAGATAGCTTTCATTTTCATAAATTTAGAGCAGCAGAGCCTTTGGTTTTAGTACATGCAGATATTTGTGGCTCAATGCAAACTTTGTCCCTTGCAGAAAACAAATATTTCCTTCTTTTTGTCGATGACTTTTCAAGAATGTCGTGGGTTTATTTTCTAAGTGAGAAGTCTCAAGATTTTATCTTTTTTCAAAAATTTAAAGCACGTGTTGAGAAGGAATCAAGGTTCTATTTGAAAGTTTTAAGAAATGATAGAGGAGGAGATTTCACCTCCAATGATTTTAATTATTTTTGAATCTCACATGGCATCAAAAAGCAGTTAACTACCGCTTATACTCCTCAACAAAATTGTACAACAGAAAGGAGAAACAAAACAATTGTAGAGATGTCTAGATGTATGATAATGAAAAAAATTCTTTGCCAAACATATATTGGGTAGATGTAGTGCATTCAACAGTATATATTCTGAATAGAAGTCCTACAAACATGGTAAATAACTCTACTCCTTATGAATCTTGGTTTTGTAGAAAGCCAATTGTTTCTCATTTGAAAACTTTTGGGTCTACATGTTATGTTCATATTCCTTATAAACTAAGAATAAATCTTGCTGGAAAGTCTGTAAAATGTATTTTTATTGGACACTTAGATGAAAGTAAAGCTTATAGGTGTTATGATCCTCTTACTGATAAGATTTCTATAAGTAGAGATGTGATATTTGATGAAGGGGAAGTTTATTTTAAGGATGGAAGTGAAGATAAATTGGTTACTCCACATACTGAGAATTTAATCCTTGATAATAATGATTCATCAAAGAATCCATCCACAATGACAATTTCAGGTTCATCTACAAGAGTTTCTCCATCAAAGGCATCTTGATCTAGTTCATCAACAAGTTCTTAGGAAACATCTCCATCTAGTTCTCCTAGAAAAACCAGAAGTTTGAAGGAAATTTATGAGACATCAAGGTATGCTAATGATCATTTTGCTCTTGTTTCTTCTGCAAATGTTGAGCCTATCAATTTTAAAGAAGTTTGTTTTGCTGATCCATGGGCACAAGCAATGGAGGATGAAATTTTTCAAATAAAGAAAAATGACACATGGGATTTAGTTGAACTCCCTCATGGAAAATCTTCCATTGGAGTAAAGTGGATTTACAAGCTGAAATTTAATACGGATGGAAGCATTTCAAAACACAAGGCACATTTAGTTGCAAAGGGGTATGTGCAACAAGAAGGCATCGACTATGAAAAGACATTTTCTGTTGTAGGAAGAATGGAAATTGTAAGAAATTTTCTTTCCATAGCATCTTAGTTAAAACTAATAGTTTATCAAATGGATGTTAAATCTGCTTTCTTAAATGGATATTTA
Organism: Picea mariana; assembly: GCA_032191745.1. Classification (NCBI taxonomy): domain Eukaryota; kingdom Viridiplantae; phylum Streptophyta; class Pinopsida; order Pinales; family Pinaceae; genus Picea; species Picea mariana. Next base: position 10,126 of record JASDQU010212736.1, read on the forward strand.
AAGGAAGAAGTTCATGTTGAACAACCTCAAGGTTTTATTGTTGAAGGTAAAGAAAATAAGCTATATAGGCTTAAGAAGGCACTTTATGGTCTTAAACAAGCTCTTAGAGCTTGGTACTCTAGGATTTATAAATAACTTCATGATCATGGTTTTGATAAGTGTTCTTATGAAAGTGCGGTCTACAAAAAGGTCATTGGATCAGATTTTATTATTCTCTACTTGTATGTAGATGAATTAATATTTATGGGTACCTCAATATCACTTGTGAAGGATTTTAAAGAAGAAATGAAATCAGAATTTGAGATTTTTTGATTTAGGACAAATGCAATATTTTCTGGGCATGCAAATCAGAAAAACCGTTGAAGGTATATCTATTTGCCAAACCAAATATGTTGAAGACATGTTGAGGAGATTTAACATTCATAATTGTAAAGTTGTGAGTACTCCTCTTATTGTTGGGAGAAAATTGATGAAAGAAGATGAATCTTCTCTCTGTGATGCCACTCTCTATAGATCCATGGTTGGTATCTTAATGTATCTGACCACTTCTAGACCAGACATTATTTTTTGTAAGTCTGGTTGCTAGATTTTGGAATCAACCTCATGAGTCTCATTGGCAAACAACTAAAAGAATATTTAGATATGTAAGTGGTACCATATTTTTTGGATTGTTTTATAATGCTACTAATAATTTCAATGTTGTAGCATACACAGATGCAGATTGGGTAGGTAGCTTGGATGATCACAAAAGTACTTCAGGATATGCTTTTATTTTTGGAGGAAATCATGTTTCCTGGAGCAGCAAAAAACAACCAACAGTTTCTCTTTCTATATCTGAAGCAAAGTACATTGGAGCATCCTCTACAAGCACTCAAGTCATTTGGATGGAAAGATTGTTAGGAGAATTGGGCATGGAAATTCGTAAACCTATTAAATTTTATTATGACTATCAAAGCACAATCTCTATGACAAAGAATCTAGTTTTCCACATTGACAGTCGCCATCACTTCATTAGAGAGATTGTCCAACAACAGTTTCTTTTTTTTTGAATTTTGTAAATCTAAAGATCATCTTGCAGAAATTTTTACGAAGGCTCTTCCAAAGGATTGATTGGAGAAACTCAGATCACAGTTGGGAATCCTCAAACTTGACATGAAGGGGGAGATTGAAAAACGTGATGCCTGAGTTTTCAACATTTAGTTATCTCAGTTGTTCTGGTTGTATAATCGTAGTTTCCATCTGTTGATCAATCATTGCCACATTTATTTTCCTATCTGCTCCTATCTGCTGCATTAGAATTTCAGTTCAACTATTTAAATGTTAGGTTGATTTCCATCAAATAGAGTTTTTTTTTGAACGGATGTTGTGATAGAGAAAGACTCTTAGTTGAATGTTAGAGAGATCTTTCTTGGAATTTTGTGGAATAGAGGATGCTCTGTTTCCCTCTTTGATTTACAGTTGTAACAGAGGTAGTCTGTATCTCTTTTCTTTCAGAAATAAAGCATAGACAGTCTTATTCAGAAACAAAGTAGTTTTCCTAAGTGTGAGGTCTATTGCTGTAGTTTTTGATTGATATTCAGTTTTCTATATTCTGTCATTTTTATTAAAAAGTTTAATCAGGGTCTGTATTTTTCCTAGGTGTGACTCTTGTGAGCACATAATTCCTTTTATTCATATCCTTCAAGAGTTATAGAAGCTATAGGAATGCAAACCTTCCCTCTGTGTGATGTATGCCTTCAGTACGGAAAGACAACAGTAAGCCAGCTTCTCCTAGTTTTTCCCTTCTGAATATATTTTTCGCATGCTGACTATGTCTCCCACACACTTTGACCCAAATGTGAAACTCTCTTTACCCTCTTCACACCCCAATTCAAACCACCCAGAGTGCACCATTCGAACAACTGAAGATAAATCCTTCGTGAATGATGCAACATGAAGCCAACAAATACTTAATCCTAGAAATAAACAGATCATTGAAAATACATGGAAGTTGAAATGAAATTGGATGTCTGATCAGTTGGTTACCTCTGGAAGATTTAGCCATGGATTTTTATCTTCCCTGTCATTGCTCTCAGCAACAAAGGCAGCCTAGGATGAACACGTTTTAAGAAACTGACCAATTATATATATTGTCATGCAGAATGAATGAATATAAAACATAATAGACAAAGAGAATGTTGCATACCCACTTTCCATTAATACCCTTGAGGATGGTGATGCAAATATCTGATTGTCTGTTGTTGTTGATATGTACAGAATTGATATGTATGTCTCCAATTCAATTCATTAAGATATTTATGAAATGAATTATTCAAAATCATTAGAATAATATGAAAAAGTTTAGATTTTTAAAATAGTAAATATTATCTTTGGGGTGTAGAACAATTTGTGATAGAGTGTGCCCTTAAAACATATGTTCTAAACCCCCCGTATGGGGTGACATGCAGACGCTCCTTGACACCTGGCTCAGCACTAGGCCATAGCATAAATGTTGATGGTTGCCACCCTCCTGCCCTGCATTAACGATGGATGACAGCCATAAAAACGGTTATACGGTGGAGGGACACCTCCCTCACGCGAACACTCTCGCTCACAGCGCACTCAGCATGCCAGAGCTTATGGATAGCCAGGTGCATTTGGCCTTGGGTAGCTTTTTTTTTCGAGCGCCTGGTCCAAATTGGTATGCTCTCGCTTCGGCTCTCCCCTTCGTCTGGGAGCTCTGGTGCAGTTCTGTTTCTCTCTCCCCTAGTTTATTGTTATTTATTCCTTGGAAACTATGACCAGGAAGCGGGGCAGGCCTCGCCAAGGCTCGGCCTGGTACACTCACAAAGCGTAGTGGCAAAGGAAGGAAAAGATGGAGTGGGCTCTGTCGCTGGCGACCTCCATTCTCCGTAAGAAGGTCTGAGCCGACCAATTGGCTCTGCACGCCATCATTGTTGAGACTGGGGCTAGTTGCAGCAGTGAGACCATGGTAATTCAATCTGAAATCAGGCTGGAGGAGGGTGTTGCGGATGCGTTCCCCACCTGTTATGTGGAAGAAGTATCATTCATGGATTTGGAGACCACTCCAGAACCCCAAGCCATGGAGATGTTTCACCAGGATGGAAGTGGTCCAAAATTTGCGCTGGCAGATGACATCCCTGGGTGCATTGTCAAGGAAATTCCATGGCCGGGTGACTACAGCCCCACTAGCCATGCGAGGCAAGACACGGTCGAGGAAGTGAGTCGGGACAAAGCTAGATCAGAAGAGGATGTGGATGAGAACAACCCTGTGAGGAAGGAGGAGGTGGTTGGTGCAGAACTGATGGAGCTCGAAGCCGACGGTAGAGCGGAAGGGGAAATGAGGGACGTTATCCTCGACGATGCGGGTAATGGCTTGCATGGCTTCCTCTGTGCAGAGCATCTGGCTCTGGTGTTCGAAATCCAAGGCCACATGGAAAACCTGGAGCAC
>JASDQU010212741.1:0-18536 GCA_032191745.1 Picea mariana
AAAAATATGTATAGAAAGAGATGGTGAAAGGAAATTCGTTATCGATTGCCCCCATCTAATATAAAGAGGTGGTGAAAGGAAATTCGTTATCGATTTCCCTCATCTAATATAAAGAGATGATGAAAGGAAATTCATTACATGATTTCCCTCATCTTAGCATTTAAATGCTAAAATTAATGAAGTGGTGAAAGGAAATTCAATGTGGAAAATCTGATAACTTCACTGGGGTACTGAACAGGCCCGCTGGCAGTGAAGCAATGTCTCCATAATGAACAAGGTTTTTATACACAAATTGCAAGATGCTCTGCTATTTTTCTTCTTTCAGCTAGATTACACTTTAAGATTATGGAATTCCAGATTACACTCTAAGGGTCTCTCAATGCGAATACAATCAAATAAAAACTGGTAGAACGACTAATCTTGTTTTGATTATCTTGCACAAGTCTGGGGTTGGTTTAAGAAAGGGAAATATATGTGATCCTATTTCGAAATTGTTGAACGCTTTAGTTTGGAAAGTTTTCTGAAGTTAAGGTTGGAATATTTATCCTCATAGTAGGGTTTTCGCAACTATGTCTCATAGACCGAAATAACTGACCCCATTTACCCAATAAAAGGAACTAAGTCCACCCATTCCCCTCGTCCCACAAGGAGATGAGGTCCCCAATTAGAGCCTATGTTGAAGCTAGGTCTAAATTTTTTACCTCTAAAACTAAAACTTTTCTCTTTCGGGATTCGGCTTTTCATAAGGTATAATCCTCACTATCAGTCCAAAAGACCGGTACCGAAGTCCCAAAATGATTTCTTTTCTTTGTTATAATAAAAGACAGAAAGCTCAAGTGTTATTAAAGTCTAGATGCACGTTCTATAAATTACTTTAAATTGCGATAAATTAAAACCCTAAAGGAGTTAATTAACCATCTTTTAACCTTTTGGGATTCGGGGTTTACTCAGAACAATACATTTTCAATACATTTTGAATCACGAAATCTCGATTCCCAATTTCCCAAAAAAAGTGGAAGTCAGTCTTAATCCTGATTAATTAAAATTAATCCCATCGCAATTTCGAGATTCGGGGTTTGGTGGTGACATACCTCATGTAAGCGCAATCCCCGAAACCCTGAAACACGAAGTCCCGACTCAATACCATAGTTAATACCTAAGAACTTTTCCTGTCATGATTTTGAGATTTGGGGTTTAGTGGTGACATACCTCATGTAACCGTGATCCCAGAAACCCTGAAACGTGAAGTCGTGACTCAATACCGAAATTTAAAGAGAATTAAATTCATTTTAAAAATACTTTCAATGGTAATTAAACTTCTTAGGTACTTTATTTTTCGGTCTCCGTCAAATGAGATCTTTTGAATTTGGATTTTAGAAGTGCCGAAATATGGCCACATTAATAACGAGTAGATCGTGATTTCTGTGACACAAATGCGTATCTCAGAAATATTCTCTGCATTAAAGGTATTAAATTCTTGGTAGCTACATCAGTACTTTCACCATAAAATGAGTTAAAAGAAAATTATAGCTCTGTGTTTTAAAACTTATTCTCTCTTTTTCTATCAGAAGTAAGTCACATCTAGCCGAACTTTCACACCTCTCTTCTGTGACAGGTTTTTGTTCCAATACAAAAGTCATGGCACCAAAGAAGCGACCCAAGAAGAGTGAAGATACAACTAAGATTTCCATCCCAAAGGGAGATGTCATATCAGACACCACACCACATGCTATCGACTCAATTAAATCATGGAGACAAATTTATGAAAATCTGGACTGCGAGATAAACAATTCCCCCAACGACTCTGAAAATCACCTTCGGGACATAGCAGAATCAGAACTTCACAAAATTGCAACACGCCCACGGCTCATGGCGTATAACGACATGATCAATTGGGCTTTGGACAAGGTTGATATTCCAATGAGAAGCATTTTAAATGATTAAGGGGCCATTATCGTCTCATTCAGACTTGAACATATCCAGGTTATGTACAAACTCTCACCCAATCCTAAATTCATTTACAATGCCGAATTTATAGCTGAATTTTAAAGAAAGGAATGCACTGAGGCAGACCAAACTTACCCTTATTTAATCAAAGGCTAGTGGAGATGTCCGTCAAATTTTAGGGCCGAACTTTCACACCTCTCTTTTGTGACAGGTTTTTGTTCCAATACAAAAGTCATGGCACCAAAGAAGGGACCCAAGAAGAGTGAAGATACATCTTAGATTTCCAGCCCAAAGGGAGATGTCATATCAGACACCACACCATATTCTATCAACTCAATTAAATCATGGAGACAAAATTATGAAAATCTGGACTGCGAGATAAACAATTCCACTAACGACTCCGAAAATCACCTTCGGGACATAGTAGAATCAAAACTTCACAAAATTGCAACACGCCCACAGCTCATGGCGTACAACAACATGATCAGTTGGGATTTGGACAAGGTTGATATTCCAACGAGAAGCATTTTAAATGATCAAGGGGCCATTATCGGCTCATTCAGACCTGAACATATCTAGGTTATGTACAAACTCTCACCCAATCCTAAATTCATTTACAATGCCGAATTTATAGCTGAATTTCAGAGAAAGGAATGCACTGAGGCATACCAAACTTACCTTGATTTAATCAAAGGCTATTGGAGATGTTCGTCAAAGTTTAGGGCCGATACCCATGAAATTTATGCCACGGCCTCTTTGAATGAGTACATGGTTTATGTAGCCATGATGCTGTGCAAACTCTTCGGCAAAAATAATCCTTGTCATTTCCCCGCAAAATGGGTGCCCTTTTTAGAAGAAGCATCAGAAGGATATAGTTTCAACTGAGAAAATATTTTGTCTGATAATATAGCCAAAGTGGTTTCGGATTACAGAGCTACAAGAGCCCGAGGTCAACCAGTGGCCTTTTACATGTTGGCGTACATCATGGATGCAATTTTTTTTATGACTCCATTCCCCCTGATGAATTGGAATTGGAACACAACCTGCCTTGAATCCATTCACGAATATCACTCTGAGCTGTGGGAAGAAAACGAAAAAAAATTGTTTTACGAAATTTGCCATTTCATGGTGATACCAATGCATAAAATGTTTTTTGACTGTGACCCTCCTCGCATTTCTGAATCAGTTTCAAATAAACTCAATCCAATAGCAGACTGGTTCATTGAATAAAGCTTCTCCTACATCAGGGTTTATGGGTGTTCAATTCCCCCTCACACGCTTCTGAAATTCCTCCCAGATAGACTGGTGTGTAGGTAAGTAGCACACCAAATAGTAAAGGGTGGTATAAGAATAGAGCTAAAGGAAGCTCAAAATAAGTCCTGGCCAATCTTCCCTATACACATCGGGAAATTTTCATTACAAAATTTGGGACATTCCAGAGTGGAAGCAGAAGCACTTGAAGAAGTTAAACTGTTAAATATTGAGTACAAAAGGCATGACCCTTATCAACTAGTGAACAAGCACTTGATACACTGCAATATGAAAGCATACGAACATGAGGAGTCCCCTTGGGATGACATTTTCAAAGGGACCAAGTCCTATAAAGAAGTGTTAGAACGAGTAGAGACATTGTCGTCTGACCTGCAAGCCAGCTTTCGGACCTTCCAGAAGCATAGACGGAGTGGTCTACCTCAAGTACTTCAAGGAGAAGAGATCACCCTCCCCCAGGAGCAAGAAAGTGTTCCCCCAAGTTTTGAGTAGGAAGCACAGAAGAAGGGAAATCCCAAAAAATCCCTACAATATACAGAAAGGCCTCCACCAGGCAAAAAGACCGAAGCAGAGAAAAGGTCGGGGAGACCTCCCAAGTCCGGTAAGATTACTCCCCCTTTATCACCCAGTGTTGATGAAAATATGCCTAAGGCAACAGGAGGGAAAGGATATACAGAGCTAGGGAGCCCCATAGCTTCCTTAACCCCCCTACAGTCCACTTTTGGACTCCCACAAACAGGAGCTCTATTTGTTGATGACCTTACCTCCATTCCCATAGATGAGATTCCTTCTTATGATTATTTTTTTAGTAGAATAAGGAAGGCCATCCTGAAACAGGAGATGCATAAGAAGGAGGGGAATATGGTTAAAAAACATAAAGTCTTGATAGACGGACAAAATTTGGAGGAAGAGGATTTCGCTACAGAGATAGCAGGTTCCATGGGAGCCATGGCAACAACAAATTTTTTTACCATGGGAAAAATGAGAGCCAGGATAAAGAAGAGTGATAAAATCATAGCACAATTACAAGAGAAGTTAAAAAATGTTGAGGAAAACATTAGAGAAGAAATGAGTAAAAGCTTGGAGCAGACAAGAGCTGCCGAAAGGTTAGAGGTTCAATTACTCAAAACGAGCCTGGATGAAATGAGCCAGAAAATGCAAGCAAGTCAGCTACAGATTACTCAACAAAAGGAGCATGTAGAATAGTTACAGGCTAGATTAATATTGATGGAAGGTCAAATTATAGATTTAAAAGATTTTCAAGCCCAATCACTAGAGGTACATTCAAAAATAGAAGTTGGACAGCGGAAATTAATTTCCAAGATAGAGATTGTTCAAAATTACTTTCAAGAAGTAGATAATGCCTTTGATAATATTATCTTGAGGGGAAAAGAATCCAAAGCAGTGAGGATTACTCTCCAAAAGGAAATTATATATTCGATAGGTGAAGAGGTATTTGAAACTATGAAAGTATCCGCCACAGAGAAAATAAGAATCGACATCATGCACAAACTATGGGAAACCAACATAACTAAAAGTAAAAGAATAATCAAAGAAATCAGAGATGACTGTGGAGAAGTTTTTGATCTTCTAGACAAAGGGTCGTTAAATATTGGAAAAGGCAATTGTACAAGACTTCTGGGATAGATCAATATTCAAAGACATCAACTAAATTTTAGGAAAACTTTGAGTGAAATCCAAATGGAAATTTCACAACTAAGAAAAATGGATGTCACCCTAATAGACAGGTTGTTAGTTGAGCCTAACTTAAAGCTGTAGTCANTGATGATCATTTTTCCAAGATTCATAGAAAGGTTTCTCTGTTCGAGGCAAGAGATCTTCCAGAACCCCCCAGAAATTTCTATTATAGTGATTGAACAATCAGAATATTCTAATCATTTGTAGTTTTTCCTCTGTATCAGCTTTCAGTGGATATAAGACCTATGAACGTTTTAGGACTCTGAAATTGTATGCTTATGCAAATTTATCATACCTTTTTCTTGTATTAACTTAAAATGAGATTCCTCTTAAATTGATGCCTGATTTTTGTTATACAACTACATGTTTCCTTTTCTTTCTTCTTTCTGTGCACTGTCTCTTTTAAAAATGACTCAGATACTAGAAAAGGCCTTTATTCCTGTTATACTATTGATTCATAATTTGGAATTTCTATTTTTATCAATTCGAACCAGAAATTTGCGACCCTTGAAAATAGTCTTGATTTACAAAAAATGAAACCCTCAGCTTTCATGACTGTTCCAGTTACAAGACAACCTAATATAGAACCCGGTCTATCATATCAGACGAGCATTGCGTTAAATCTATTCAATACCATCTTACAAACAGCAAATACATGGGTAGAAATTGAACGTTCATGGCCTGCAATTGAAAGGGATATTAGCATTCAAGAACAATGGGAAGCTAGACAGAGATAGTTAAGGAACCAACAGTGATCTCGGTTTCTTTTAAACTAGTCTTTTTACCCACTAATTATCTCTACCTTTTCATATGCCTTGATGATATACTTTAGAGCCTTATAGTATAAACTTAGGAACAATAGACCTTATATTAGAAAATTACCCTTCCCATCAAAGAAACAATAGCTTGTTTCAACCCTCATGTCATATTTTTGTTGCTGAAAAAGAAGGAGAATATGATAATCTAAGTTTAGAAGATAAACAACTAAGAAATTGGGACCATAATCCAAGCTATGATGAATATCCCTCACAATCAGAAGATAAGATAGAAGAATGCAGTTTCCCAAGCACTTATAATTGTGATGAACTACCCTATCAACACCATATTCCTCTTGAAGACACAAGCTCAGTTTCATCAAGCAACCAATATCAAATGTCATGTGATCATATGAGAAAGGTTGAAATTAAAGAAAGACAAGCATCACTAAGACTTTTTTCTAGTACACCTCATGACCAGGAGTGGACCAAGGCCATATGCATTGAGGGTGAATCAAAAAATCAACAAGCCACACCACAACCAAGCACAGTGGAGGAAGGACCTAATGCAATACTTTTCCTTTTTACACAAAGCAATGTCGCAGGGGCAAGTATTGATGATATTTTTCAGGATCCATTTGCAGCCTGTCTGCAAGCAGAAAGTGGGCCTAGGCTCATTGATTAATTCAATGGAAAGTGTATTGCCAAATGTTTCTTTGACGTGCCTTCAAGTAAGAATTATCTCTGGTTCTTAAGGAAGCACAGTTCAAAGCTTCAAATAGATGAAAAAATGATGAAATGTCTTCATTAGTTGTTTCATGTAACTTGAATGCTTCATTTTTCCAATAATTAGAGTAGGTGTGTGCAATAAGCTTGTTGGACAAGCATCGTTTTCATCATTTTGTCAGTTTTAGTTTTCATTTTCATTTAGTTTCAGCCGAAGGTCACAGATCAAAGCAGATTGCAGAGGTTAAAGGTTGAGAGCATGACTCCACAAGCTCAAAGGATAAAGCATTGAAACTACAAGATTTCTTAGAGCCTCACAGGGAGGAATCTATCCCCCATGGAGCCTATGTTAGCACAATATTGGTTTATGCCTCAGCGTTGCATAAGTGGCGCTACCTACAGGTGCTACCTAATATTTACAGAGAACAAAATCTACATTTCATTATTCATTTTGGCAAATGAATACAATTGTTATGGGATTTTTATTTGTTTTGGGGAAAATTGAAATTATATTGAGTTATTCCCAATATCCAAGTTCAAGCATCAAAGCACCCACATATTTATGCTACCAAATTTCATGAAGAAACACAGTCGGGCGCTACCTATAGGCGTTGCATAATATTCTGGCAGAGGCTAAATTGTGCAAAGTTATTCTACCAGTTTTGAGTCACTAATTTAAAAATTGGGTTATGAGCAGTTGAGAATGTATTTTTGAAAAATGGAGGAGGGTTTTGTTCATAACATTCCAAATAAAAAAAACCTCTCTCATTTTTTCAAAATGTGTTTTGGTTTGAGAGATATTGGATATATAAGTAGGCACTACGTACTCTACACAGTGGCGCTGCGTACTAATTTCCTGTAGCGGTCACGGTTTTGATATTCGCCTTGTTGGGAGGTTGCCACATGTCAAAGAGAGTTTGAATAGATTCTCAAGGATCAATTAGATATAAAGGGACACCTGCACCTAAGATTTAGCTCCAGCAAATGCCTCATGCATGAGGTGGAAATAATTTATTAATGACTCCCAACAAATTCCTGAAAATCAAGAGTTTGTTGGATTTTTGTCTCTTTGACTGTTGCCACCTATCTCCAAGGATTAGAATCCAATGGAGGAGATGGTATTCGACCTCCTAAGGTTATTTGGATGCTATTTTCTATTTAAGGAGGGAGATATCTCTTGGAGAGGAGGAGGGATGAGCCAAGAGAGGCTAGAGAGAGTAGGAATAAGCAGTTTTCTATGTGTGTTCATTTGTAAGCCTATGGGCATTTTAGGATTGTAAGCATTACTATTATTGGAGACTCATGAGAGTTGTGATTTCAGATTGTAACTCTTCTTTTATATTTCTTATTATTTGAATATATTGTAGATTTGAGGATCAAAGGTTGTCAATGATTTATGGATCCCTAAGCAACAGAGAATCTGTTGTATTTTTCCCATTAGTCATTGTTTATATTCAAGTATTTGTTGATTCATTGAATTGAGAGGATCTCTATTTACTGAACATTTTATCTTATGTTTTCCTTCTTCATTTCTTCCACCTATCAGCATATAATCTGGTTTTCTGTTAAGCATCTTTTGTGCCTTAGATGAGTGGGATGTTTGTGACTCCATTGCCCATTGGTGTAGCCTACTAATCTGCAGTTTGTTGCCCTCTCTCTTTCTTTATCCATCTTGCTGATCCACCTATTCAAAACCAAAGTGATCTTTTACATTCTGATGGGTGTTGAGCTTACACTTTAGCAGTCAAAGTGTGACTTTCAATGCTAATAGGTGGGACCCCCTTGTAGATTGGAGGATCATGTTTTTATTTGATATTTATGCTATTGTTCGACACTTCTTACAGGGTTCTACATGATTGATGATGAAATCTTGGTTTTATTTGCGACATAATGGCAGATGGATAATGCATGCTATGTGTGGGTTTCATTACTCTAAACTCTAAATTCCATGTCATGATGGATTATGTCAACTATTATTACAATGCTATTGGCACCACAATTTATTACATGTTACACCTGCACAAGACACATGTTAGTCATAACAAAAGATAAGAGAGATATGGAATAAATATAAGAAAGGAAACTATGCTATACTATGCTACACAATATGCATTTGAAATTTAAAAAGGTTCATATTAGTCCTAACTAGCAATGTTAGTGGCTATACGATGTTATTAAGTTATATGAATGCACATTTGATATATATTATGGTATGTTTGGAAATGGTTAATGTGATATCGTGTGGTGCATTTGGAAAACAATGGATGTTAGTTTTGATGCAATGGATTAATGGAATGGGTTAATGTTGGTTGGCTAGCGTGTACTACGTAATTGAATGGGGAGAGGATGGAAGTGACATGCATTTACTTCACATCACTCCATACTTACCCCCATTGGCTGCCACCCTATCTTGGCTATTCTTCAATTGTTTTTTGTTGTGGTAAAGCTATGATATTCAAGCGAGGAGGGAACTGTTCAACCAAGCTCACATTTTTAAGGCTATTTGTTTATAGGTATATGTTTTTCTCCATCCATGAACTCACTATGTTTATGAAATAGATGTTGGCTTGTTGATGTATTGGTATGTGCTTTTCTTAAGGCTAGAAACTATGTAAACTCATGGTGTTTCTCTAGAATAGTTGTTTGTGTGTTATTCATTGCAAATGGGAAATTTGATGGTTGAAGTCATGATTTCATTGATTATTCTGTGTGGTGGAAACCATGAAGACTCTCTATTGTCTTTATGTGTTTTTGTTGGGGTTTCATTTGGTGCAGACTTGTTGTCCATCTTCACACAGTTCTTGTAACCATACCCAATCGTATTTGTTATTATGGGGTTGTTGTGTTTGATTTTGAACCACCTTGGGTAACTGCATATCGTTTTCACCTAGTTGTGGGATCGTTTATGTCATTGGTGTCTGTGCAGTTGGTTATGATGGATATTGTGCCAAGAGGCTTTCTCTAGGGTTGGTTTCCATTTCATGGCTCTACTTTTATATCAACATTATTCAGTTTTTTTGGGGAAAACCACAAGGGTTATGCCCTGCAAGTTCTCGGTGTTATTTATTGGCCAGTAAGGAACCTCTGCTCATCTATTCATAATCTCTCCCACCTGGTGTGAACTGTCACCCTGTCTTGCAAGCTAATGGTTATGTGGCCTATGTGTCCACCGTGTTGTCTCGAAGGGTTCTCATCGGTTTTTGGTATGGTCGGCTCCAGTCTCCTTGTGTTGGTTCTGCCAAGCGAACCCTTGATTATTTTGAGCTTGAATTTGATAAATTGAACCAGTTATATCCTATCAGGTATCTTGTTGATTGTTATGAGTTGGAGGAATAGTGTCAACAGTGGTTTTGATTATTGTCTTGTCTCTGTTGATATAGTTTACACCATTATAATCAGAAATGATTATTTGTATATAGTCATTGTGTTCTTTTAATGTGACAGTTGAGTCGATAGCTCGGCATGGTTTAAGTGGTTGATTAGAGAATTTGTAAAAGGGAATATAAATGGGCATACAATCACTACCTCCTTTTGTGATAACAGTTGGATTGATAACTCAACATTGTTTTATGTTTTTATTTGAAGTAATTAGACATGTACAATCACAAACATGTTCTTTGCGTTTTGAGAGGTTTGTGTGTTCCTACAACGTGGTATAAATTGTTTTGGTGGTTGTTGTGTGTTAAATATGTCTCGATCGGAATTATGGAAAGTTGATAATCGTGGTTGGTTTTCTACTGTGTATGGTTATGGGGATATCGTGCATTGTTTTGTTTGGTTGCCCAAACATGAATAAAGCACTGGGTTTTTACATTGTAATTTCATTACAAATTTATGGGTAAATTTTGTTAAAAGAATGAAATTGGCCATGTTTTAAAAGAGTCTGTTCAATTCTTGAAAGACTGGTTTCTATGTTTGATTTGAAGATTTGGAATTTATGGACAGTGGTGATATTTTTATGTTAAACTGAGTTGAAACAAATGATTGTGTGTTCATTGGAATTTTATTTTAAATATAAAATGGAAGGAATGAAAGGAAACAAAATTCTATACGGGATGTTTGGAAGGCATATTGATTTTGATTATGATGACACTGTGTTGATTGGAAGATTTTTAAGGAAATTGAATATGGACAGTGAACACTTTTTAATGCACAATATTGTTTAATTGGCCACAGTAATTGTTCAATTGATGTTGGGATAGTGGTTTTGAATACATAATTGTCTTATGGATTATTTATTTAATTTTTCAAACAATATATGCTCTTTTCCCCTACCATTATTTCACTTTTCGCTAATTACAATCCCCTCGCCTTCCCATCTTCATTATCCACTCCTTGTTCCTAAAATTTAATTACAGTCAAGGTAAACTTTGTATTGTGACTGTTTAAGATTGCAAGGATGGAGTACAGTGATGTATATTGTTTTGTTTACATTACAATTGATTGTGTGTTTTTTGTGAGCTATAATCATGATCTTTTCTGCCTCATTTTAAACATTTTTCGCTCAATACAACCCCTTGCATATCCTAGAACCCTTGTCACCCCCTGCTCATTGACAACTATTAAACAATTTGTATGGATTGGATTGCAAGAGTCTGATATGTTGCTGAGCCAAATTCTATTTCATATTTTAAAAAGAGTTGTCATGTATGGTTGTTAAAGAAACTATTTTTTAATCAATTATGCATACAGGAATGAGATTTTTCAGCAGAGGTAGCCATGGCAGAGGTAACCGAGGAAGAGGTAATTGGAATAGGGGCCCTAGAAGGCCAAGATTCTCCATACACTTTGATGCAGACTTGCAAGAGTTATGCCATCTATTTCAAGCTGGGTTTTTTAATTGGATTGGGAAAGGAGTGGTCCAACCTAGGCATTAAAGGCCTCCCTTCCAAACCCCACAGGCCCCTGGTGTCCCCGTGCATCCCCATGTCTCACTATAGCCTGAAGTTTCTGAGAACGATGAATGGAAAGAGATTGTCCACCTGTCAGACTCCAAACCTCGTGGTTGGCCTAACTTGTCTTTACCTGTTCCCCCGCCTATCAGTCAAATTGTCGAAGCTACCCATGTCCACTCACTAGTTCAGTCTTCCCATGTGAGCAAAAGGTTGAAAACCAAGGCCCACCATGCCCCTGATAAAGGAAAAGCCACTGTTGCCCCTTCCTCACCCTCCAATGGCTCTGATAAATCTGTGTCCTCCCGCATGCATTTGAGAGATGATTTCTCTCATGTGATCAGTGAGATTAGGCCTAAAGTTCAGAACAACCTAAGGAAAATTTAGAGAAACCAAAAGGTGACAACAACAACAAGGGAAGGATTTCACATTAGAGTGGAAAATATGGATTTTAAGTTTTTTTTGTATTTATAAATTGATGATAACAATTGAATTTTGAAATTTTGGACAACACATTATTTTTGGATATATGGGTAATATATTTTGGAAATAATTTCAAAAACCATTGAGATAAATTGTCAAATATGAATGTGATGATGGGAGTCACAAGGAGGGATGTTTTGTTTAATTAACTAGTTGTGTTATGATTGTTAAAAGCTAAAGGGAGTCACAAGGGGTCCCACCTACTAGTTATTATCTATTTAAAAACCCTTATTATGATTTATTACTTTTCCCCCTAACTAAAAAGTTGGTTGAGTTTTAGTTAAATTAACTAATGAAGTAGTTCAACTACTTCAACCAATTCTAATTTGATTAAAGGCAAAAGGAAAGGGAGGAAACAGAGGAGGATAGAAGGAAAAGCATACTAAGGTTTTCTCTTTGATTTTTTGTTGAGATAGTTTAGTTTTCATTCATTCCTTAATTCATTATAAGCCTAATTATTTTTTATGATAACATGGTCCTATTGTAGACAACAAGATTCAGGGCTGAATTACATCATTTAGACACTTGTTTTTCATAGGTGTTGATCTATCTTTGATGTTCTATGTAGACTTGTCTGTTTGTGAATTAGATTTCATGACTGACAAAGGCTATTTTGCAGAGTCAATTGGGCAACAATCTGTGGCAAGCTGATCCATCTTTTAAATTTTAGCTTTTTATTTTCTATCAGAAGTCCTTTTGTATGTTTTATCAGGGATGTCTAAGTTTGACTTTGGTCCAAAACTTCCTCAGGAAATTTTGCAAAGAGAACGATTCTTTGATGAATTGGAATGAAATAAAGGATTTATTTATGTCTCATCTGTTCTAATTATTGAGTTGGTGTCTTTACTTTTGTCTCTATATTTATTTGAGCATTTGTTATGTTCATAAAATTACATAAATAATGAATTCTTCAGCAAGATGTTATTTATAAAAAACCATCCTAAGCACTTGTAAACAATACTTGTGAGTTAGGATACTAATTTTATGGCTATAAATCTAGGGTGATATTCCCGTCTATATTGATTTAGCCAAACAAGATCTGAAAATGCTCAAGTAAGATCATTTCATATCCTTTCCTCAACATTTATTTGGCGACCATACTGGGGAGATATTCAATATCTCTTTGGTTAGTTTTTTATGCTTGATTAGCATCGAATACATCTATTTTTTCTTTTATTGATTCTTTGACTATTTTATTTCTTAATGGTTGTGCCTGTTGCAAGGAAACCCAATATTGAGCCTAGTCTTCAAGATCAGACCAACATTGCTTTGAATTTGTTCAACACCATTTTAGACACTGCCAATACTCATGTTGAGCTTAATCATTCATGTGCGGAAATTGAACGAGATATTAATTCCCAAGAACGTTGGTAATCTAGACGTAGAAAGCCTAGAAATCAACAGAAACCTTCTTGTTCCTTCATTTTTGGCCCTACTTTCATGTCCTTAGACTCTCGTGTTTCTACAAGAAGAAGAGCCTTATCACCTGAAATTAATCCTATTACTGAAATAGGAAGAAGCAATGTTGTGTTATCAACCCAACAAAGTGCTCTAAGGAGAGCTTTGTATGATTCATCTAGTTTGTATTTCTCTCCCTCACCTATTGTTGGCACAGGGGAAGACCCAGGGTTCAACGCTTTAACAAAACACCAAAAAAACCATAACTACCGACCCTTTTGGCAACACCTGCTAAGCAGGCGAAGTCTCACTTGAGGTAGAAACAGGGGGGGGTTTACAGGACTCGGGTGTCTTTAACCAAGTTGGGACACAGATTTGTGATAATAAGACTTTGCAGGGTATTCTAGAAACACTTAGAAGGTGATGTGCATTAATTCATTAGCTTCATTAACATTGCAGAAAAAACCCTAAGATAGATCAGCATAGTAACAATAAAGATTAAGCACTTTGATTGTTTATCACATGGCACTGAGTCAGATCTAACATTCATTCATTCTTAACACAACTAAGCACTAAGCATCAACAAATATATCTAACATTCATAATAATCAAAGAACTGAGAAGATTCATAAGATAACCAACAAAGCATAAAGAAAACCAAAGACACAAGATATACGTGGTTCACCCCAGTGTGGGGCTACATCCACCAAATGCATCATCTTCTTTATTATTCTTCAATCTCATACATTCATCCGCTTTTGTGCACTAAGCCACAAATCCAAGCTTCACACTAGACATGAGACCTACGCACTGTGCACCATATCCTCCTTCCCAAAACTAGGTCAAGGCACAGAGCCAACTTCTCTATTGAGCACAGAGCCTTACATATGCATTATGTTGCACAAAGAAACTCATAACTGCTTGCACTTAGCCTCTCTTTTCCACTATTCTCTCCTTTCTAGATTACATTCTTACTAATTTATACTCTTACAATAAGGACTAATAATGGGTAAACCCATGGGTGACATCCCATAACCCATTACAAAAACCCTAAGGAACCCCTTGTTGGGTCCACATAGCCCGAAAAATAAGTGAGATCTATGATCTCAGATCCACTTGGGAGATCCATCTTTGACCAGCCTGTCAAAGTCCAAAATTGGTCCAAACCTGATCAAGGTTTCCTCAAAACTTGTTCGAGGGCCAACAGGCCCCCAACACTCACTTGTGACTCGTCCCGAGTCACTCAGGTCTAGTCAACTACGCTTCGAAGGCCTCAAGATTCACTCAAGCTACCTTGACTTGCTACTTTTCCCGAGCCTCCTTCTTAGTGAGCTCTTGGATCATTTTCTCTATAACAGACCCTTCCAGTCATTGTTCTATTGTCACAACCACTTGGTCCAATTGCGATCCTTGTCCTTCAATTTCTTCAAACACCTTACAAGCTTCATCCTACAAAGGTTGTAGTTTCTGTGTGACTTCCATTACCCTACCTTGGATGGAAATAATTTTTTGTTGTACCATGTGTTTTTCTTGGGACCTCTTCATTCTTTCAACTGCAGTGAGAAGCTTCATTTGCACCTGCACAGAGAAGTCTTGTTGTTGTGCCCCCTGTAACTGTGCTTCCAATTTCCTTAGATATGGATCTTATGCGAGGAGTTAATATGTATGTGCGCTTCTATCACTTAGTTGTTTGCATTCTTAGGTGAGGGCTCTGATCCTTACTATTGTTTTCTTAGCGTCTTCCTCCCTTTGGTCATGAACCTCCTATGGGGTGCTTGGTACTACTTGGATATCCAACTCTGTTATCCTTGCTTGAAGCTGATGGATGGTCTCAGTGAGCTTCACCACTTGAACCTCAATTGAATCCTCTTCATCCTGTACCAAGCCTGGAACAGAGTGACATGATTTATTCATTTCTTATTTGACCACAGTCTACTTTGCGAGTATCTGGTCCTTTTCTCTCTGTAGCTTCACTTTGTCCTCTTGGAGCATCACCCGAAACTCTTCTCTCTCATTGTCATAAGCGGTTACATAGTACTATGCTACTCGTAATTGCTCTAATACTTCCTCTTTCTCTTGTTTCAAGTATTTTGTATCCTTCTCCTTCTCTTCTTGGACTTTTTGAAGTCAATCCTCTGTCGCATCTGCAAGTCTTCTTAATTGGGCTAGCTCATCCCCCAATTCTGCAATCTGTGACAAGGAAGGCTTAGTGGGTACTGTGTGGATCAATTGAATATCTTGTTGTATTTCCTTCAATTCCTTCTCGGCCCTTCCATATATATCCTCCTACTTCACTCCATATCTCTGCAAGATGTCCTCGGAAGCATCCTCCATGGCTCCGTAGACCAAGATGATGTCGTCCTCCGTGAGTGTGGCCTCTAACTGGGGCTTGCTAGCACGCGTCATTTTTCTTGTTGAAGTTTTCTGCGAAGAAACCTTCCTCTTCTGCGGTGTTACTGTTTTAGTAGGGTGGTATTTCGGTGGTGTAGCTTTGCCTTCTACTTGCTTTTCTCATTCATCCCCTCCTCCTTTTCCATTTTCTTCATCTCCTCCTCCTAGCTAGTCGAATCCATTTTATTCAGAGGCACTGTCCTCCTCATTAGTCTCTATATTTTGGACTTCCTCCTTTTTCTTCTTCTTCTTTGTCCCACTGGACTTTATGACATGATCGACCCAGGTGACTAGGGGGATTCCTATGATGTCAGTGTCAGAGAGTTCTGCATCAGCAACAGGTACAAGAAACTCCTCTAGACACTCCATGATCTGCTCCATGTCTTCCTATGTCATCTTGTAATATGACTGTAACTCTTCATTTCTCTCATCTCTGCACACAGTGATATAGATAAAATGTTGATCTCCGTGGAACTTGGCTATTGGTCTATACTGGTGCAAGGTGCGTGGTGTCATGTGTGAAAATGCTTCAATGGAAAATTTCAGTTGCTAATAATATGCATGGAACACAACGTTTGACTACCATTTCTTCGAAATGTCATTGGTGTACCACAAGGTAGCAAACCTAGCAACCAACGACTCTGATGAACCTATTTTCGGAAAGGTGGCTCCTCCAGGCATTTTCCAAGTGACAAATGAAATCAGCATGATCAACAAGATAAAGTGTAGCTCGTATCCCTGATCCTGAGATTCACAACAGTGTTTCTCAATTTCATTGATGAGGTAACTCGCCCAATTCATCTGCATGCCCCCCACACATTTTCTTGTGAGGCCCACCACAAACCCGATGACCTATGTGGGGAGGTTCTTTCTTACGAGCTTGCCAACTATGAGTTGGCAAGTGAGGCACACTGCACCATCCTATATAGAGGCTACCTTGTAGCCTCAATTTCCCTTTTCAACTTTTCCATAAGACTCCTTGATGTGTTGTGCTAGGGAGCAGTCTAAGGCCTTTCCTAAATAAAACTGTTGAGGGTCAAGTCCCTTCATGCTTAATCCTGTAATCAAGTGGATCAACATCAAATCCACAGTAATCCATCGGTCGAGCCACAAGTATCCTCCATGGTAGCATGAAAAGAGGTGTTTAACGCAAGCATTAACCTACTGGTGACGACAAAAATGGGGAATCTTCACCACATCTATCACAGTGGACTGCGCCAACTCATTAATCCATGGATGGGAGCCTAGGCGAGGCTTCTTCCTAGTTGTCTTTGTCAGGTATCGGTGGGGTGCGAGCATAGCATAGTTCTTTCTATCACTAAGATTAAAGTCTCGATTATTCAGTAGTGGGATATGTCCTAACTGACTCCCAACTACGTGTATTCCTTTCAGGATGTATGCAGTGATCATGGTGTACTCACAGTCGCATGGGATTTTTTCATGGTTAACCGCGCTAGACAAAGGTGGGATATAGTTTGGTGAGATTGATGGGATCTGCTTCACATTTTCCATATCATCGTGATGCTTACTTTGCTGCTCAGTCACGGGGTTAACATGGCCAAAACATTGTTGATTCAAAGGGGAAGCCTGCAGTCCCCTAGTCAACGACACCTGTACTCCTTCAAATAATGGTCTATTAGCCATCAACTTCTTGAAGATATCCTCAATAGATTTCTCTAATTTAGTAGGTTCACTCAACATTCTCACTATTAAACAGACAGGTCAGGGTAGGCAAATGGATAAGTTTCTACAATCAATTCTCTGTTGTCTCAGTTAATCACGGGTGGAAAAAAGTGGTCCTGACGCAGCGTCCGATGGGTTAAATAAGCAGGTCCTCATAAAGGATTCTTCCAATAGGCAGGAATGATTCCATCAATGAAAATATCTCCATTATGGCATGGTATTAACATCCTAAAAGTGTTCCATCCACCCATAAATGTGTTTCCTATCCATTTCGGAGTGTCGTTCTAACGGTCGGGACACCTCCAACGGTCATATAGCTTCACCAAGGTGAATTCCCATTATGTGCAGTCCTATTGTTTCGGTGAGGTTCAAATCCTGCGATCCTGTGAGGTTCGAGTCTGTGAAGTGTTCCATCTATTCTCTGTAGCTTCCTGTAGCTTTTCTAACTTGGATTTATTTTTATTGATCTTCCTTCCCTTCTTCCCTGTAATCTGACTCTCTCTAACAGTTTTTGGAATCCTCTTTCCATTCTTATTCTTATCTTCTCCTAGCGTGGTGACTTTGCATTGTTGATGTCCTCTCAAAGGGTTCAAAGTTGATATCCCTTCTCTTATTAATTCCAGGGTGGGTATTCTTCTTTCTTGCATGGACATGTCCTTCAAACCTTCTTGCATTCTTTCAACCTCGACAACTAATTCTCTTGCCTTCTGTTTCTTCGACTTATCTTCTCATTCTTCTATTAGTCGGTCTATTTTTCTAGCTATGAAATCCCTTAGTTCTTTCTTTTTCTTTTCTGTAGCTTCTTCCTCTACTTTCCTTTTGATTTGATCCTTCTCGATCCAAGTCTTTCCTAACAAAAGTGGGAAAGGGGCGTTGTTCTCAACAAACTTAATGACTTCAAATTCCTCTCTAGTCGATGTTCCATGGATAATAATAGGTACATTAGTAACTCTTCCACATAGGGTTATCATCTTTCTCTTAAAAGGGCCTATCCTTCCCAATGAAGGTACCACTGTAGGCTTTCCCAAAATTTCCCAAGTGTCTTTTGTCATAATATTCACTAATGTTTCCTCATCCAAGACAAAGTCTATGTTGAAGACTTATATTCTTGTACTTATGCATTTTTTTACTTTCAGGACCTCTGGTAAGCTAACATATTTGTGATTATTCATTGTTTCTTTCAACTATGATAACATAGTCTGAGATTTATCTGATCCTTTCTCTTTATGATTCTCTAACATGCTCTTAGTCTCTTGACTTTCTTTTTCTTGTCTCATGTTCATCCTTTCAACTT